>WBNQ01068496.1:0-16874 GCA_013401375.1 Spizella passerina | reverse complement strand
TGCAGCCAGACCTGCTTGGGAAAGTCTAGAACTTAATTATGTAAAAACATTCCAAGATACCAATAGTAATTGATCCTCATTACAGATTCAATTTGTCTGCAATTGTTTTAACTAAATAACGGAGCTGTTTTTCAGTTACAGCAGATGAGGGAAGGGGGGCGTGGAGACTTAAACAAGGATACACTTTCTAACTCACTGCCTCAAGGGGAAAACAAGATTTTTCCAGAAAAAAAAAATTGTTTTAAAGTAATTAGCTCCTGAGCTGAGATATTTTCAGCCTGCTGTGCATTTTTATGACAGTGCTGTTAGACTGCTGAAAATGTAGTTTCCTAGTTTATCTTCCAGAATTTTATGTTATGATTATGTTCCAGAATTTTAACTATGATGTGCAAGTAGTATTGAGTACAAGGAACTAATGATGTGTCTGTAGCCACATATACACATGCATATATGTCCCCAGATATTTTAACCTGTCTCTTGCAAGAACTGAACCACTTGTGCTCAGTGAAAGAATGAGCTATACTGCGCTGCACTTTAATATTTTATCTGTTTAAAAATGAAAATTAGAAAAAAAAAAAAAGAAGCTGATCTTGCTTCAAGTGGGCTGTTCAGTGAATAAGGAACCTGGTGGATCTCAGAGAATCAGCTTTCAATGTGCTCCCATTGTCTGACTCTGGATGAGGTGTATTTGCTATCTCAACCTCAACCTCCTGGTCTGCAAATTTGGGATAATGATGCTGAACTCATTTGCAAAATGCTTGACAGTGGAGCTGGAAGAAGCCCAAATGCTCTTAGTTGATATGAATCATGTAATTCTATCTAAAAAGAAAAGAAATATTGTGCTGGACCCTCTTGGGTCCCCAGTCCCTCAGTGCTGAGCTGCAGACCCTTTGCCAAGCTGTGCCTGTCACTGACACGTCCCCATTGTGAGACCCCGTGCCAAAAGCTCACCTTGTCTCTGCAGGGTCCCTGATAATGCTCAGACATCCTCAGCCCCTGTCCCCTTCCACAGCCTGGGTCCCAGAGCAATCCCTCTGCACCCAGGGTGGGGATGAATTTTGGTGTCAGCAGCCGCGTCACATTCAGCCACACCTGGCTGAAAGCTTTAAAGGAACATGAAGGGTAAACACAAGAACAATATTTTTTTTCAATAAGCCAATAGTCCAATTAAATAAACAAACAAAGTAGTTTGTTTAATAGTAAATAGTCCAATTAAATAAACAGACAAGTGGAGCAGCCACAGCAGAGCCTCTCTCCTCAGCTTTCCCTGCCCATGCTCACCTGCCCATAGGAAGCATCAGCCTGCAGGTGACACCAGGAATCTCCAGCCTGAATGAGAGAACAGTCAGGAGGAAATAACACTGTCCTGCCTGTGTGGTTAGAGAAGATGATGCATGAATCATTGTTATAACGAGTTTAATTACAAACATGATTAAATAGGCAATTAATGAGTATTCTGCCCTGGATAAACAGAATTAAATTCCTGCAATATTAACATCTTCCACAAGGTTTGTTATTAGATTGCTGAAAGTCCTGTGCTAAAGGAACATTTTCATGCCCTTCAATTGTTGCCAACCAACACCATTTTTTATTTCCACTTAACCTGATGTAAAGGACTAAATTTGCCACTCTAAACTGCCAGGGTGTCTGGGAAAAACACCATCCTGTGCATTTTTAAAAATGTATCACAAAATAAGTCACAGGCAGTGCAGGCTTTCCAAGCTTACCTTGTGACAACTCACAGAAACACCATCGAGTCCTAGGCAGGAGGCATTTTAGTGGGTATATTTTATTTCCTGGCACATGTATATGTACAGAAAGATACCTTCAATATATAGGCAGTCTTTTATCTGATTAGCTTCAGAAAATGGTATAAACATATAAAGAGTTTTTTTCTGCTTTGTGATTAGTGATTTGAGAGTGTAGAAGACACTGAGAAAATGCTGAATGTCCACATAGCTCTCTGAAGATCAGATCCTGTGAGAAACCTCCAGTTAGCAAAGTTCTGAACTGGTTTTAAGATAGTTTTTAGTTTTGTTTTCAGGTTAACAATCAGGTAACAAGAATCTGTTTGAAACTGGTTACCAGTTCCAAGAGAATTTAAGCATTTTTTCATTTTTTCATTTTTCTTTTTTAGCAGCACAGTCCCTGTCCATTTTTACTTTGGTTTTCCTGGAAGATATAACTTATGGTTTCCCAAGTTTCTAAAAAATTTAAAATTCCATACATTGCCTCATGCTTCCTGGCCAAATGGAGCTGGATTTCACACCAGTGACTGATTTAAAGGTCACAAATAAATGTGTAGGGGTGCTACATATATTGTTTATTTGTCCTATTTGAAGTGCAGAACTTTGGGGGCAGCTGCTAAAAAAGAGGAAGCTACTGCAGTAACATTTAGCTGTAATATCACATCCAATGTTATTATTCCTGACTGCTGAGATAACCTAGACTCTTTCTCTGCATCTTTTATAATTGCCCTGTGAATCCAGAAAGGATCCAAAATAAATTGATATAGCAGCCATATGCATAAATCAGTGTCAGCAGAAATTGATTCAGCAAATTTTCTGCAGTAGTGAAGCCAACCTCACCGCCCCTGCACATTGTCCATTGTATGCTCAGCTTTTGGAAAATAAGCAGCATTTCTGTAAGGCTGTTATGCTGTGCAGTTAACATCTTCAGCAGTGATGGAATAAGCAAGCAGCTGGTTTATGGAGTCTAGGGAAAATCTCAATTTGGATAAGAAATTGCCACAAGTAATTTTAGCTCTACACTGCCACAGTCCCTTCCTCTTTCATGAACGAGGCAATCTTGGTCTAATATAGCATGGCATTCACATCTCACAGGATACACAATGATGCTCACCCCACAAGAAAATTTGTGTCTCTATTTACAGCTGTCAGTGATGCTGCAGCATGTAAATCCTCAGGTGGATGACATAGGCAAATCCCAGCTTTCTCCCAAATCAAATGAGGCCCAGATGCAGCTTTGCTGATCAATTGTCTGTCAGTGAAGCCTTGGGCTGGACTGGAGTGCCCATCCCTGTGACAGTGTTCATGGGGGTCTTAGGATGAGGGAAGAGATGAGGATCTGACCCCATGTTTCAGAAGGCTGATTTATTATTTTATTATATATATTATATTAAAACTATACTAAAAGAATAGAAGAAAGGATTTCATCAGAAGGCTAGCTAAGAATTGAATAGCAAAGAATGAATAAAAAAGGTTTGTGGCTTGGACTCTGTCTGAGCCAGCTGGGCTGTGATTGGCCATTAATTAGAAACAACCAACATGGGCTAATCAAAGATTTACCTGTTGCATTCCACAGCAGCAGATAACCATTGATTACATTTTGTTCCTGAGGCCTCTCACCTTCTCAGGAGGAAAAATCCTAAGGACAGGATTTTCCATAAAAGATGTCTGTGACACATCCCAGCAGGGAGCTCTGTGCTGGCCACTTAGAAGGAAGGCAGGCAGGCAATGTCCTGATTGATGCAATGGTTTGGGATTTGGGTGAGGAGGGTGCCCTGGCTTTAGGCACAGGGAATTCTCCTGCCTGTGCCGCTCCCAGTCCCTGCAAGGCACTCCAGAGCCATGCTGGTGTTAGCCCTCAGTCCAATCCTGCTGCACAGGAGTGAGCTCCAGCGTGCAGCCCTGGTGAGAAGCGCCCTTGGTGGCCCCTGCTGGGTTCAGGATCAGCATTTGCTGCTGGAGTGGCCCTGCTCTGGACCTGTGAGCATATTTATGGCAGGGGAGGCTGCACAATCAGGCACACATTACTGTGTGCAGAGCAGTAACACTGAGCTATTCCTCCCAGAGGCAGCACAGCCCTGGCTCAGGAGAAAGCAGCAAGCCCCTTATCACCTTGTCAAAATCAGCACCAGCTCCAGCTTTCTGATATCAACACAATCTTAACTTGTCTTGGGCCAGCATTGCCTCTTCAAGGGCAGGGAGGAATTTCGGAATTCCCCAAGACATCAGTGCACTGAAAAGCCAAGTGAGTCCCCAAAAATGCTTTTCCTCAAACCCAACAGGTGTACTTTTCTTTCTCTAATTTCTAATTGAACTTCTTGGCATTCTAGTCAATGCTCCTTAGTGTATTTTGGAAAACAATAAATCCTGGTAACATGAGACCCTGCTGCAGTATTTCACTGTTAAATCTTTGCTGAGATTTGGGAAGAGTGTACTGGGGTTTGTATGCTGAATTATGGGGTGTGTGGATGAATGATTTTCCTCCCTTCACTTTTTCCATCACAGAATCAGCACACAGGGAAATCTCTGATGAGTCAGATTCCTACTGTGTCTGCATTTGAATGTGTACTTCAGATACATTTAAAATTTTCCTTGAACATAAATTATTATTTCCAAGTAGAGAACACTGATGCTTTATTTTGCAGGGCTAATAAATGTTTTATTTTGTTCAAATTTTAATTTTGACAAGAATGTGTTTTCTCCTTAAAGGAAATTTTGGCTTAATTCTCAAAAAACACCTGGAGTTTTTCTTGTTGACAAGTTCTGTTTAGAAATTTAAAATATTTTCCAAAATTCATACACAATTCTTGATAAGGAAAAATGTTTTTTGAAGCATTTTTTAATTTAAAAAGTCCCCTTCATTTTCCCTGGAAATGTTTGGAGAAAGAAATAATTTTGGAAGTGTCACTAAAACCTTTGTGTTTCACATTATTTGATAATTGTGCCTCCAAATACCTTTCTATTTAACTATTATATCATTGCTACTGTGACTTCCTGGAAAGAAATCAGAATATTTCTGATATAGTCACTAATCTGGTATTCAAGAACTTCCTGAAACTCTCTGAAATGGCAGGTTAATGAAAAGTATTTAAAAAAAAAACAAACTGAAAAGCAAACCTGTGAAGTTTCAAAATCTTGTATATACTCTTAAATAGCTATTGAGGCATTTTAATATGATAGTGGGTGAAACATTACTCAGGTCTTCATCTCACTAAGGCATAAGGAGACAGCAAAGAGTTACCCCAGACTCTGCCCTAACAATGATTAAAAACTGTGAAATTGTATTTAATAGTTTATAGTCTATATTTTAACTGCAATATCATGAACAATAATTCTTTTTTGACTATTTTTTTCCAATTTAACATCACTATTCTTCAAGAATCAGAGAAGCATAACTCTAATAATTTTCCTATTTCTGAGAAAATTATTATGCTGCTTTAACAGACTGTCCTAAATGAACTCAACTCCTTCTGTCACAGACTTCAAACACTGTCCAAACTTTTTACCCCAAGCTGACCTGGAAGATCAACTCAAAGTTTTTATTCTTTTAAAAGGCTTTATATGTCAAGAGCAGCACTCATAATAGTATGTTGGGTTTGTTTTACCTAAGCATTTTTGGCCATTTATAGGGTCCCTCTAGTTCAGTCATTAATCCTGGAGTTTGATCATAGCATGTCTATTAAAATTGAAGATTACTGGGAAAATAGCATTCATTCTTTCCAAATCTCTACATTGTAGTTTCACATCCTCACCAACATTTGATGTAGAAAATAGGGTATATATATATATAAACCTAATTTTTGCCTTTATTCTTGAAAGTTATGGAAAAAAGCACACAGCCCAGAAAGCCATTTGCCAGGTGTAATATAAAGCAGGATACTACAGAAACTGAGAGCTGGTTATGGCAGATATCCTGTCAAAGGAATGACTTATAATCTGGAAATCCAAGCAGTAAGAGAGGCCCACCAGCTAGACCTGTATCATCTGAGGCAATCGAACCCTGCAAATATAAAGCAATTTAGTATTACCATTTCCAAGTGCTCCCCACAATAAGGACTCTTGTGTGCCAAAGTTTAATATTCAGAGCAGAAACCACAAGCTCCAGCAGCAGCTTCTGGTCAGGAGAGCCAATAACAGTTCCCAGGAATGGCACAGTTGGAATGGTTTTGCACAAAGCAGCTGGGATTTACTTGTGTGTCAGCTTCTACATCTGAGAACCACCGTGGGTCAGACATCCATTTGCTTTATATATTGATATAATTTCATCAGAATTTATGATGTGGGAATTATTGCACTGGCAAGAAATGTAATCTAACCTTCATCTTGCACAATGTAGTGCCGATATTATGTTTTGAAAGAAATACACTGACTTGTTGAATCAGATTACTCCCAGCACATTCCTAATGGATTTCAATATTCCCTTGGATAAACCAATGCTATTTGCTTTGTATTTATTACATTTAAAAAAAATATACAGAAGATAAAACCTCTTCTAACACCATATATTCTTTCATTTTGCAATCTACAAACATACATTTTTTCATTAATTTTAATGGCTAAACTTTTCCCTGGGTAACAGTCACGGCATTTACTCAACTACCTATATTTCAACTGCACACTTTAAATGTATAAAGAATTTCAATTCTAAGTATTGACAACTGTATTTTTTTTCTCTTTCCTCTCCTGGATTAGGCAGCTTGTCCTTGCATACCTGTGAGGATCACACGGTGTAATTATTAGTGCTGGGATATTCCCAAATGCCAGGGCATGCCACTGCTAATAAGTGATATATTTGGAATATTCTTTATTATGACACCTCTAATGTAACATAACCCAGGGGATTTTATCAAGAGATAAAAAAAAGTTGGATCAGTCCTGAGGCTGCTTTATATCATGAGTCAAGAATGGGGAAAATAATAATAGCAACAAAGATTTATAGAAGAGAGAGCAGGGTCTTGAGAGAGAATCCTTCAAACAGCTCTGAAAAGACCTTAAAAGCCCTATGAACTCCTGTCCCTGACCTATAGATTATTCCCAAGAAGAATAATTATTTTCAAACCCCTCTGTATACTAAACGTGTCCACCGTTAATTTATCTTCTCCAAGCACTCATTTTACAATTAAAAAATATTGGCAAGTCCCCCTAAGGAGATTCTTCTCTGCTGGTGGAACACTCAGCTTGGTGAACATCCTGTGCTGTGATCTCCTGGGCTGGAGGCACCCAGAGCAAGGAGGCCAGCTGGAAATGGATGTGCAGAGAGCACACTGTACCTGCCAGCCCACCTCAGCCCCTCTGGGAACGCTGCTGGGCTCCAAAACTGGAAACAAAGCTTCCAAGAAGCAAAGCAAGGAGCCCATCTCTTTTTGGGGATGCAGCATTATCCTCCTCAGCTGTCAGTCCATAATTCCTGTGCAGAGAGTGGGGACAGTGAATGATGTCTGATGGTGGAGGGCAGCAAATGCTCTCCCAGACAGGACAGCAGCTGATGGAATTTGCACCTCCCTCACACCCCATCTTAATAAAAACTCCATCAACAGCTACTGAGTGGAAATGGCTCCTCTCCCACCTCATTTACAGAGCTCCTCAGTCTCCTGGTTCTTCAACCAGCAGATTGTTTTATATTCCCTCTTCATTTTATTGTCCTTTCCTCCTGCTGTGGTGATCAGACAAGACAGAATAGGTTTGTATATCAATAGAAGTGCAAACTGCTGTGCATATATGTAAATATTGATATTAGGAATGGGGAGACTGAATTAATACTTCCACACACTGTCAGTTCCAGAGTCATGTCCAGGCAGTTTTATAAACAAATATATAAAGGAGAAGCAAGTCATTCCGACAAAGATGTTATTCCTTACTGTTATTTATGCTTGAGCAAAATTAGAGTCAGAAGAAAAGTAGACAAGACACCAACACCTGCTGGTCCCCAGCACTGGAAATTGCATTTTAGTTGGAAATTCCCTTCTTTGTGAAGAGCTTCACATTTTTATGGTCCAGTCAAGCCAAAGTTGGTTTACCATTGACACTGGGTTATATTTTAAGACATAATAATGTGAGAACATTCATTGGGGCATTTGTAAAAATTACCTTTTCAGCTCAGCATACTGCAGCCCATCTCGTCATTATTCTCCATTCACTGTGATGAATTGGTGAGAAGCTTCATGAGTGGAAATCTCCTCACAGAGCAGAACTGGAAGAGAAGTCAGATCACAGAGATGATTGCCTTGCTTGAATATTTTCTTGTCAGAGCAATCAACCAACATCCCCCCAAAAGAGCACACAGGGGGTTTATGTGGGCCCCAGCCTGAGGGTTTCTATTGAACAGACATGCAATGCTAATGGATGAAATAAAGACATTGAGTGTTTTACCCTTATTGAGTGGCAAAGCCATTATTACAGGGCCAGGAGCTGTGAATGAGATGGGAGATGATTCCAGCACTCCCTGGGCATGGGTAGAAGTGCTTCAGAACACATGGAGTAGCAGACCAAACTCTCCTGAGGTTTGGTTGGTAATCTCCTGCTTGCCTCACTGCTCGTGGCTTCCTCCTCTTTGCACCTGAGTCACTCACAGGTAGCAAATGTCACCATCCAGCAGGACAGTCTTGTGTTGATAAGGTTTTCCTGGGAGGAAAAGGTCTGAGTTATGAAGTCCACCTAACTAAATCATGGCTACTATTAAATATTGCACTTGGAAAAAGGTTTCAGCCCAAAACAAAGGGGAAAAAGAATAACAGTAAAGTTTGAGCATGCAGTCACATTGGTACATCTGTCTGCTTTGCAGAGACAAGGTTGAGGTATTACCTAAAAGCATTTATTTCAAAGCAGTGTGGTGAAGCCTGAAGGAGCACTATTTTAAAACAAATCAGTCAGCATTTTATTGGTGTCGGCCCAGCTTTGTACTAAACACTCAGATTAATGTTAAATCACAGCTCAGGAATTATTCATGAGATCTCATACAATGTAATTGCTGATTTTGGCATCAATAGTCTGTATCCCTTTATTTCCTAGATTAGCTTCCCTTCCTGAACTACTGTATGTCATGCCAGAGACAATGATTTTATATGACATATTTAGGAAAGAGGAACCCACCTATTTTACATAAAAGAACATCTGAGAAATGTACCCTCATTGCTGAGGTGCCAGTCTGTGCTGACACGTTCCTGTGAGAGGCAGAGCCTGCTGGGAGAGCAGGGAGCACTCTGCTAAATGTCTCCTTTCAAACTGTTGACTGAATGGTTAGTTTTATTCCAAACCTTTATAAAAACTAATGAAATTACCCTTCACCTATCTTTAAGGATTAGCATTAATGCTCAGAACAAACTGCATGACTACTAATCTCTTAATGTCCCTAAAGATATGTACAAAATGAAATTTATAAATAATAAATGAAACCCAACTTTTGCTAGAAATACTCAGTCATGCTGCTCTTTCCCTCTCTCTCTGAGAGTTGGGAACAAGGTCAGGCTGATACAGGGAGTTGGAGAAAGGTGACTTTGAGTATGAAAGTCAATGATCTCCATGCTTTGGACCTCCAGCATTTTTTCTCCTCTAAAAACACTTCCTTTTCTATCTACAGCAGCATGTATAGATTTAAATATCTTCAGCCTCTCCCCTGTTTCATTCCTTCATGCTCCAAATACCTGTATCACATGGGTGAGCAATGACAGCAGGAGTCCCTGAAGAACTGAGCATTTCATGCTCAGGTTGCTGCATCCTGTGCCTTCCAGAAGAGGAACACTACCACTCATGCCATCCTCTACATCTATATTTTCATCTGAACAAAAAACAATATTCAAGTTCTCTGAGTGGTTGGTGAGAAGAAATGGTTGAAATTTATGAGAATTCATTGCAGGTACTAAAAGAAAAAGTTTCCCAAGTGAGACAACTAGCTGTTGTTCTCTTAACTGGAAGGCAAAGCCTTCTAGTTTCTATATTATTATTATTATTATTATTATTATTATTATTATTATTATTATTATTATTATTATATTCCAGTTTCTAAATTATGATACTGGAGGAATTAATCTGAGTTTGTAGTGCCCTCAGTCTACCCCTGCTTATAGACACCCACACTTGCCTACTTGAGGATTTTACTATTTACTTTTAAAGATTTGCTTTTTAGGCCATAGAAAAGGATAGATTTTGAATTTAATAGTTAAAAGATTTCACAGGAAAGCTGTCACTGACCTCCATCCCTGGGGTGTTTGTTTTTGCAACAAGTGCACCTGAAATATTTTATCATACTTGTATGGTTTCAGAGAATTTAATGTTTTTATCACACTTGTGTGATTTTAGAGTATACCAGGCACAGAAAATATATTAGTGACTATTTCTGAATGATTGTGGCAGCCTCACTTTGAGCTGATTGTAATGATACATTTTTGACTGAAATTTGCTCACATTTTCAATCCCCCATTATTGCAGGCCAAACACAGTTTGCCCAAAGGTTCCTCCCAGGTTATTACTGATTTACATTTTCCCCATTTCTGAGAATCTCCACTCAAGGAACTGTTTCAGGCTGAAGATTTTGTCCTCCTCAAGGAATAACTCATGGAAAACTGAGACTCAAGGCTCAGTAGATCTTTGTCTGACTTGTGTACTATTTTATCACTGAGCTCTCACAGCAAAATTTGGAACTCTAAACGAGGCACTTAGGCTCCACATCCAAAGCAGAAGCAGAATTGTGTGCCTTATGGAAGGAATACACAAAACCAGTAAGCTCCAGAGTTGACAAAAAACCAGTGAATTTATCCTAAATCCTTCCTTGTGCCAAAGGAGAAGGACACTTCACCTTGACTGTCAAAGTGATCCCATCATCACATTGTTTTGGGGAGGCTGATCTAAGCAGGCAGAATTAGGGTGGCATCATCCTCTTGTTCCCTCTAAAATCAACAGTCCCCACTACATTTGCACAGGCCTGCTTTGATATTTAGATCAATTCTCTCATATGACAAATGTGAAGAAGCACCAAACCTATGGATCCCAGTTGAGCCCAGGCATTTTTAGCTGAGGAGTGACAAAAATCAGTATTCTGTGCGTGTAGTGAAGCAGAATTTTTTGAACACTGGCAACTGAGATCACACAGACACCCACAAGAGTTGGCATCACTTGAAAGTTAGGCAAGAGTGCTATGATGATGGTACAAGATTGTTTCACTCCTCAGGATTGGGTTCCTTTGATTCTGTAAACAACCATGCATGAGAAAACAGGAGTGCTGGTTCAGACTTAAGTTTCTAACCCAGCCTCTTCCAAAATCTCAACTGCTTTCAGCTCTATTTGGACACATAAGGCCTCAGAAGCCTAAACCTGTCTTAAGCAGGGTTTGTAGGAACTGTTGCAAGAAAATCACACTTATCCATGACAGAAAACCTTACTTTGTGGTAATTTTGTATGCTCCTATACATCAAAAGTCATTAAATGTGTTTTTAAAAAATACTTCCCAAGTGATCATTACTGCTTGCAAGTCAAATAGGGATTTTTTTAAAATAAAGCAGATCTATTTCTGAAAGTTGTAAGACTCCCATAGGCATTGAGTAGAGCTTTAAAGACTCAGAATCTAGAAAAGCAACAGCACTTATTTTTATGCTCATAATTTTGCAGTGGCCATATGTACAGTCTTCTAACTTTACAAAAATTGCATAAATTAATGATACAAAATAAAAATAGCACGATCCAAATTACCTAAAGGCTGAGCTACCATGTGCCTAATTTCAGCCCAATTTTCATGGCTGTGTTATCTGGGCCTGCATATTTATAACAGAATTATTGACAACCCTTTTTTCATAAGGAGTTCCTCCTGCTTTAAGATCAATATGAATACAGCCGGGCAGATTTAGCATGCAGGAAAACAAAAATCAATGAAGATTTTGATACGCAGAATAATGTAGAAATGACAACATATTTCTGACTCCGTACAAAAACATGCATTCATCTGTAAATGATTACACTTCTATCTGTGGCAGAATGGCAGTGTGGGGCATATGAATCTCACCTTCAAAAGATATTCTTTCGTTCTACAGAAAAACGCCGGCAAGCACAGGAAACTTCAATCAATGTCTTATATTCGAAAACTATGACACTGTCAAACTGGTGTCATTAAAGCTAACTAACCATATTAAACGAATATTAAAATATAGGTTTCTTTGCATAACATAATGAGTAAAACTGCTTTTAAGTTTTTCCCTATGCTTTGAGGTGTAGGTGGCATTTTCATTCCAAAACTTTGAAGTCAGAACAAAATGTACAGGTAGAGGGTACTAGATCAAATAATAATCAACTTCAAAAAGCATTTTGGCTGTTAGATGTCCCAAGGCTAATTTCCTCTAGACATTTTAAATGTAAATGTCTAAACTCATTTAAAAATTGTAAATTGGTCTAGGTTCAATCAAAAACCATCCTGACACAGAACAGGGAGACTGGGCTAATTGTCATTTGTTTGTCAAATGAATTCCATTTGGAAAGCAATGAAACCTCCAAGCTAATTCTTTTAAGGTGAGCTGGTAGTTGTATTATCAGTTAAATGCAGTAAAATGGATAATCACATGATGATAATGAAAACTGAACCTGTGTTAGCACTCAGGCTTAGTCTGCCACAGGGCATATAGTGATGGAACTTAAGTACTGTAATGTTCCACTGGGCACAATGGCACCAAGTCTGCTCTTTAGCCTTACAGACACTTTCTTTGCATTTTAAAAAACTTTATCAAAGCACCGTGGCAATGTAGAAAATGTCAAAGTGAAATGCACTGTAGGCAAATTGAGATTTCATTAAGTTTAAATTTATTGCTTTTGACTGATGTATTACCATGCTTGTTAAGAACCAGTAATTTGGAATATCTGCCTGCCTGGTAAAATAGCTTTGTCTCCTTGCGTAATACTTTATATGGACTTTGAAAGACCACAGTAATTCAAAAAGAGTGTGGGTTACTTTATTTTTCTAAAGAACAATTTCAAGTATTTTCAGGTCCCTGACCTAGTGGATCAATAGACTTCTGCATGTGTCCCAAGTGTGTTGTTGATGTACTTGGTAGAAAATTACAGCACTAATATGTTATTTTTTGCCTTGGTATAACACTGACAACAGAACCTTAGGAAGCACTTAACAATTATGTTTGTTCTGTCACTCTCTGATATACTGGAATTAAATGAAATATCTGTGAGAGATAAGGAATTGAAAAATTGGTGAAAGACTGTGTGCAGATGCATAATTTTTAATAAAAATATACACACACACACATAAATTGTATGTCCAGATGAGTTTGTGCCTAGATTTATTAGCAGACAAAAGAGAGATACAGCTGTACCTGTGTCAGGGCAGGCACATGTATTCTTGGTGTTGCATAGTATAGATGTTATTTAGTTTGCTTCAGCTACATTTGAGATGTTGACATAAAATCTCTTAATGTACTCTGGTGCTTTTCTCACCTTCAGAAAAGGATTGAATCAATATAGTAGAACTAGCAGAATTTCTGCCTGATGAGGAAGGTTAGGCCTTCAGGAACACATTACTGCCCTTGGAGAGAGACCTGGATTGAATTTGGTATATTCTAGGTATATTTGTTTAGAGTGGGTGCCAGGGTTTTATGGCAGAAGTGACAAAGTTTGTGAAAGCCAGGAATGCATTATCATGTTATCTGGTATCTCAGATGGACAGTCAATATGAACAGACTGCAGACACACCTGTCCCAGTATCCAGTTCACCAAGTAATGAAATGGAAACAATAAAAGTCTTTGAACAAACAACAGACATTTGAGTCTTGGGGTTTAAACAAGAGGATTGTAGAATTCAAATGGGTTTCCTCTAGGGCTGCCAAGGCAGCCATATCTGTATTGGTGCCAATGCTGAGAGCCACATAACAAAGCTTGGCTTGTGTCTGCCCATGTGCTTTTATCCCACAGATATATGTACTTCTTGGGGTGGGGGCTGAGGGAAAGAAAAGAGGTTTAAATTATACTTATTTTATCTACAATTTCAATGAAACTTCCAGTTGAAACCTGAGGAGAAAGCGATGCGTGGGTTTCTATGAATTTAAGCTGCATTTTGTTTTTACCATTTAAACATTACATTCTGAGGATTAGGGCAGGTTGTGTGAATTAATTAAGACACAATCATTTGTCCCTGGAAAAACTTTTTTCTCTCCTCATGTGGAAACAACCTGCATCCCTCCACAGCAGTGTTGATTTTCTCTCAAGCTCTCCCTGCCTGTGACTGCAGGCTCACATTTACCAAGGCAGGACACGGCTGCATCTGCAGAGCCTTAGCTCAAATCCACCTAAGAGTGATTTTCACCAGGGGTACTGACCCCTCTTTACAGTGAAACCCCCAAAATCTTCCAAAAACTCGCCAAGGGAATCCTATGTCACCAGTCCAGGCTGAGCAAAGGACTTGCAGAGCCACAAGAGATCCACGTGCACCACAAAGTCCTGAGAGAAGAGGAATGCACCAAAGGTGGATCCAAATCTCCAACCCTACTTACAAATAAATATTTCTAGCTTTGTTTGTGCACGTTGTACAAAAGCTGCACCAACTCTCAGCAGGAAGGGTGCAAAGCAGGAGCTGAGGTAAAGCTTTTTATTTGATAAAACATCTGGGATTTTGCTTTAAGACACATACTGGCTGGTCCCTTTGAAGTCCAGAGGAGCTATGCAAGTCTACACTTGAGGGCAGAATTTGGCCCAATGTGATAACACAGGAGCCTGCAATTGGAAAAAGGAGTGTGTTTATTACATTTTAAAGATTTTGTGGGTTAACTCAAATTAGCCAGGAAGAACTAATGCCTCTGAATAATTCTCCCTCTCAACACACACTTCTGAATGCTGTAAGAATTACAACTAAACTCCACCTTTCTTCTATGGCACTGGACAAAATTTGCATTTTGGAGTGAGCCACTAGCTGGAGCTAAAGACCTTTAGAGCAAATTCAGAGGGGAAAAAAAAAAAGAAAAGAAAAGGGGGAAATCCACAAACCTGAGGAGAAATCCAGACTTTTTAAGGCAGGCCTGGAACAGATTTTTGAGTGAGTTGTGGGCACTGACTGTCATCTATTAGAAGGACAGAATGATCAGCCTAAAAAAATGAGAACATCCATATTCCTGAGTTGATGGCTAGCTGAACTAAACTGTGCAATGTCTGGTATTTAACAGAAGAATGAATTAAAACAAACACATTGAGCTTTTAAAAGCACCCAAGGGAGCACTGAAGCAATGAAAGCTAAGAAAATCTGACTAAAGAAGTAATTAAAGGCAGAAATTATTAGTTAACTTGTTTGGAATTGAGAAGGAACCACCTAGAAACAGAGAAAGAACCTAACAAACTCTCTGACCTATTTACTTTTAATTATTGATATTGCAAAGGTTCTTTAATATGCAATTGCTTAAACATCATCCCGAAAGATGCTTTCATGGGAGCAGAAGAAAAGGTGTCATTTTGTAGATAAAGATCAATTTATCTTTGGCAATCAGATACAATATATCAGGTGGGAACTGAGCACTCCCTGAGACAGAGAAACACAAAGAATATTCTGCACATTCTCCCAGCTCAGTGGTTTGATCTTCCCATGCACATCGTGGCGCTGAGATGACTTCAGTGAAAACACGAATCGCTCTGAGTCATACAGCTGCAAGAAAATGCAATTCAATCTCTCAAAACTTTTCTAAACATCACCAAATAAATGCCTAATGTGCTAAATGGGATTAAAAAGGCCAGCTTTCCCTGCAGGCCTCCACAGAGGAAAACCAGGAGTAAAAATGCTGCTGGGGAGACGGTAAACATTTTATAAGTTTGTATTTGTGCCTGCTGTCCCCCGAGCTGCAGCCGATAGGGGCTGGCAGGGCGGGTGTCACACCTGGGGAAAGGATGGATATGCATAAGTTCAGTGTTCCCACAAGGGTTACACATGTCACGCTAATATCATGCTGCCCTTGCCATGATTCAACAAAACACTGAAATATGAATGCAGATTTAAACACTTGGTGAAGAGCTCTGCTGGAGCTGCCTGATAACCAATTCCTCGTCTCCAGCCAGGTGTTGAATGCGTGGCTCAGTTTCTGTACGGAGGCATTTGTTTTCCACAGCAAATTGAGCAAATTTAGCAGATTTCCACAGCTTCCAGAGGGTCACATATGCATCCTGGAAATACCTGTGGTAATTTCACCATTGGGATGATTTTCCTAATTGAAGCAAGTCCTGTTCTTTGGGCAAATGGCATTTATTGGATTCCTGGAGCCAGTTTGCAAGGGCAGCACCCAGACCAGCAGCAAGGCAGCTCCCAGTTTTCAGCAGGGGCTGGGAAGGCACTCTGCCCTCTGGGCAGTGGTGAGGTGTTGCTTTGAAGCAGCCGTGTATGACAGACTATAACCATCCATCTGCTCATTACATTGAATGGGACAGATTCCTTAATAATTTTAATATGCAACTTAATATTTTTTAATATGCAGTCCCTCTTTATTCATAGGACTAAGTGCTTTACACATGGATGGTTACTATACCTTGAACTGGACCTTTCGTTTCACTGTTTAAATTTAAACCGAGCTGCTTTCACATGTGAACATGAGACTTTCTTTCCTGACTCTGGATTGGAATTTTTTTTAAAGCAATTTCCACTCAACTACTTTCCCAAACCAATAGCCTGCAGACATAGTAAACAGCTACATTTTTTCAACAATACCACAATTCTGACCATTTCTCCTTTTCTTTGAATTGTACAAAAAACCTTTGAGTTAACACCACCTTCAGAACTGCTTTACAACACTATGCCAAGTGTATTTATATGCTGCTCCATAGGATTCACAGAGAAATCACATTGTTTCAGTGCTCCAGGCAGCATTGCAAATAAAGCTTTCATATTGATACATGCAATGATTTAGAAAAGTTTCCTTCTGGGTCAATTTGTGGTGTCTTTAAGTTCTGAAAATCAAGGCAGCGAAAGACATAAAAAACATGAGGAGTTCTGTGTGTATTTATATATATTCCACTTCAGTGTTTGAAAATTCCAGCCAGGAAAAAGTGCAGTGTTCCTGAAGAAGTGACTGCTTTTATTCTATTGCACACACCCTTTGAAGAGTCCTGCATCAGCCTGAACACAGGAATACCTTTTTATATGTCTAGAGAGTGATAGGACAAGGGGGA
>WBNQ01068495.1:100475-166843 GCA_013401375.1 Spizella passerina | reverse complement strand
GCCCCCCCGGGCCCGCTCGGCGCTGCGTCACGGGCGGGGGGCCAGGGGGGCGCGGGCCGGGGCGCTCCGGGCCCCCCGCCCGCCGTGCCTCAATCGGGGGGGGCTCATCAATTTTTGCATTTTCCCCGTTGTTTGGTTTTTTGGTTTTTTTTCCCCTATTTTTCAAATACACGTTTTTTATTGCTATTATTTTCCGAAGGTGGTATTTCCATGCCGTCGACCGCCGAGCGGCATTAGCAGCCCTGGTCGGGCCCGCGCAGGCTCCGGCGGCGAATCCGCTGTGCCCGCCCGAGCCGCGGGGCTGCGGCGCGGCCTGGCTGCGCTCTCACGGGAGGGCTCCTTGCACCGCCGGCCTCCTCAAACCCTGCTGCTCTACTGCATCACCTCGCCAGAATGCAAAAGCAGCTCAACCTTTTCATTTCCTTTTTTTTTCCCTTTGCTCTCGTTCCCGTCATCTTTTTTTTTTTTTTCTCTAGGACTTCTGATAAAACGGGATAACGAGAAGCTGCTCCTCTATAATAATGGCCTGCAATAACGCAAAGATTTTTGTTTTGTTTTCTGATAAGGCCTTATTTGTGGTGCTTTTTCACCCAGAAAAAATTAAGTGACTCCCGTGCAAGTTTAATTTTTCTGTTAAAGCAAAGCTAGGTTGAGCAGCTCGGTTGAAGTTTTAAATTTTTTAAGGCTTCATTTTGAACTATTAGAGAATTGCAGTTGCTATCATATGCAGTGATATCAGTATTTGTAAGGAATGTTATTTCTAGTCCAGTGACATAGGAACTGCAACCTTCCAGTCATTCAAACATTTTTTCTTGTTTTATCGAGAGTGTGCATCAAATATTGTCTGTCAGCTGTCTTTGCAGACTATATACCAGATACTTCTGTTGGAACTTCTAGGCACCTGAAAAATGAAATTAGATTACGCTTAACTAGCAGGTTTTTAACATACACATGATAGATAGTTAGGTTTGTGTGTTTGCCATACGGCTTCAGAATGGCAGAGTACGGTGTAGCCGTGTTTTCATGGCTCGTTTCTTTGTATTTTGCATTAATGCCTTGAGCTTTCAAGCTGTGTTTGTGTCAAAAGCGATTTGTCTGTATCACTGTAGAAAAGGAACCTCAGGAATATGTGGTCAAATAAGAGATGATTGCTTTGGTGATGGATTGCAGCTTAAATGAGATGTAAAAATAAACATTTTGAAAGAGTTTTGAGAAGTGTATTTCAAATTGATTTAATAATTTATTTAAACTGTTCTCGTTGTAATTAATATTTTATTTGTACTGTCCTATTTGAGGAAGAGTAATTTGGTTTTATATCAGTGTAAAAGAACTTGAAGTAGAAAGTCACACTGACTTGACTCTGTCTTCATTCTTGTGTAGCTTTTAATGCTTTTCTCAGGAGACAGGCACAGATAGTCAAGTGATGAATAGTCCTTGGTAATAGGTGCCAAAAATAGGCTGTAAATTAGTTTTTTTTCTTTAGAATATCTCCAGTCGTGTGCTGCTTCAGCTCTGTGGACGTTTCGCTGATCTGTGCCATCCAGGAGAAGGGACTTGCCAGGAGTTTGAGCAGTGGCCAGCTCCAAGCGCTGGCTGCTTCTTGCAGCTCTGTGGGATGGGCACAGGGATAATAATAAGGACGGGAGTTCCTCGGCTTTAGTTTGGTCAGGATGGCTTCATTTGCCCTACGGGATGTTGCTCTTCCCTTGCTATTGCTCATGATCTTCACCTGAAGAGTTTGGCGTTAACACATGCTCAGCGTAGGTGGAGTCCTTGAGAAGCGCTATTGCGTTTGGGGAGTCATTAGCAGGCACCTGTGAGGCCAATTGTTTTCCAAAGGGCTTGGATTAGTTTGGATGGGTTTCTACACACACAGATAATCAGGGCAATTCTTCCAGTTCCAGGCCTTACAATGGCTAGAATGCAAATATTCATGAGGAGGGTGGGACCCATCTTGGTGCTCTTGTAGTTACTCTTTTCCCGTCTGCGTTTTGGCTTGTGCCTGCTTCCTAGGCCATGATGTGTCCTGTAATTCCTCTGCCATGTGTGTTGATAGCGCAGCACTCGGGCCAGCCTTGCCTGGATGCTCACTGCCTTTTCCCCTGGGTTGCTGCTGCATCTCTGCAGCTCACTAGCGGTGCTTTTTGCTCAGCGTTAATTGGGGACAGCTTGGGGTTTTATTTCCTCTGTGCGAGATCAGCGCACCTGGTAACGACAATGAATTGGGGAGTCTGTTCCTGTGGCTTGTATCATAAAAGATCCCAAAAGATGGGAGGGAAATTTCTGCTTAGCTTATGGATCCCTAAGATACACATCCATCCGAACCTATGGATTCTCTCCTTGAACCCAGGAGCTGAGCTCTGAAGTGCAAATTCCTGTAACCCGAGTTGTGCACAGCTCTTGTTCTGAGCCTGGAGAGAGCGTCTGAGGCAGGTATCTCCCCATGGACGCCATTGCTAGGCAGGAGGGGAAGGAAGCCTGGGGACCCATCTCGGCACTCTGGGGTTTATGGGGTTTTGCCTGTACCCAAGTGTAGCTTCATCTGCCCTTAAGTGTATTTACTGAAGGGAATATGATTTTGCTTCTCCCCCTCTGTGCCCCAGGCATCACTGATTAGTTACTCCAAACCAAATTGGGCTAAATTAGTAGATGCTTCCAGTGACTTAAATGTTCTGGGCTACATGGCTGGTTTTTAATTGTATAGTGGGATTGTACTTTGCTCCACCAAGATAACACTTGTTAAATAAATGAAATTTTCCGTTTCAAAGGGAATTTACAGTTCCAACAGGTTTTGCAATTTTCAATGTTGACATCAGAGTTACACTTAAAACTACATAAGGCTTACCTCGGTCTGTATTTAATGTCTGTAGAATGTTCCCTCTGTACACACTTGAGCAGAAAATTGTTACATGCTTAATACTCTTGTACTTCAACTTCATTTCTGATGACAGATTAGAATTGGAAGATGGGTCTGTATTTGCAAGTTAGTTGGTTTGCTCATATTTGAAGTATATTCACATATAGATAACGTGATGCTGCACAGTTTTGTAGGATGTATTTCAATGTACTGTGTTCCAATTTCTGTTTGTCATCTGGCTTTGGCAGTCCAGCAGGCTGTCCCTTTAGCTCCTGAAATACAAGCCTGTGCTGAAGCACTGCCATTAACTGTCGTGGCTAATGCTGATACATCTGTAATGCACTTACCAGATTGCTAATTAACTCATAGCCACACAAAACAACCCACTCAAAATTCCTTTCTTTGTTGGTAGTCTCAGTGGATTTGCAGGATTTGAAAGGGCATGGCCAGGATTCATTTGTTTTGGTGATGTAATTAAGAGACTTTTGTGGTTGCTTGACAGTTAAAAAGTTAGGAGTCTGTTTGGCATGAAAGTAAAGCAACAATAGAAATAGTAGGTCTCAATTTCTTTCAGATTTTTAGCCCTTAATTGTACATCTAATCACCAGATGTTCCCAGTTTCATTTAAAACACCAATATAAATGGAGGTTTTATGATTTAAGGGATAAGCACCCCCATGAAGTGTTTCAGAAGTTATCTATATATATTTTTTAGTGTTAATAGGCATCACTGCTCATTTCTAGGAGTGACTGAGATGCAGTTGTGACATGCATCGGTTGGATGCCTTCTGTTTATGTATTTTAGCTATATATACACTTGATGGTAAAAACAAACCAAAAGCCTGTAGTTTTAAAAACACACTGATTCATCTGTTAGGTGCATTAAATCTGTTTCCATTTATACTTCCAGGGTGAAAATCAATTTGGAATGAAATGCTTTATCTCACTAACATATGCTGTAAAGTTATTTAGGATTGGGGTTTTTTCATCTTTGTTAATCATGTTCTAAGTTTTTTCAGAAAATCAACTCACCTGCCATTCAGCTTTTTTTCTGAGCGTGCATATTATGATTAGTTACCAAAACCTTTTTTGACTATTAAACCACGAGTAATTTATTACCAGTCAGTCTGCAATAAAGAAATGGGGTTGAGGTTCTTTAGAAAGGAAGGTAATGTCTGAGCACTGATAATACAAGTTTGGCCAGGAGAGAAGAAATGAACAAGAATACTACTGCATTGAGAGAAACTTGATGGGCAGCTTGGGTAGGTGAGTTCTGCAGTTGTGTTTGCAGTAGGTCTGCAAGGCATTCCATGCACACAGCCCAGCATTCCTAATGACACAGGGGTGTTTCAGGCGTGCTGGAATCTGGTGTTTGGGACAGATTATATGGGTGGCTCTTCCTCAAGCCAAACTGCTGCTGCTGTGTACTACTACAGCTAATACTACTACTAATAACCGAGTCATTAGCATGTTGCTCATTGACCAGCTGCATTAATATGGTTTTTTGAACTTAATTAATATAAAAGGTTGGGAATCCTGGTGTCTGTACCTCTGCAAACAGTGCTGCATGGGTCTCAATTGCTTGTCAGCTTCCATGCAGGATTTTTGGAATTGGCTCTGTTGCAAACTCCCAAATCTGTTTCAGACCTCTGGCTCAGGAAGCTGTGCTGCTGGAATGGTGCACCCAGGGCAGATGTGGTCATGGAACTGGGTGTTTGCTGTGAGCTGCTTGTCCCAGAGCTGCAGAAGGAGTTTAGCTTCTGTCAGCACTGCTGACAGCTCAGTGCTGATGGAACTACTCTGGCCTGCTTTCATTAACCAGTAATTTCTTCTCTGATATATTCAAGAAACGTGTGAAGTTAAAAGTCATATTTGGGATCAGCCTGAGTGTTCTCACACGTGTAGGACTTGTTGGTGGGTGACTTTCTAAATCTTCCTGTGTTTAAATGCCATACCTTCAAAAATAATAGCAACCTTCACATTCCCACAGAGTGAAAATACACACACATAATCTCATTAGTTAGAGTAAGGATTTGTAAATATTCTTTTTTTGCACTGGTTAATAAAATTTTCTTTTTATATCTATTAAATGCAAGCATTGATATCAGACAATACTTTTAACAGTCACAATTTGTAGATAGCATTTGCTCTATAAACTGTATGGAAATGACTTTTGGGGAAAAAGACTGCTGGAATGTGCAGTAATTTTGTCATGCTAAATTGCCACTGCTCACACTTAAGTCAGACTGATGTGTGGTTAAGGTAATGATAAATTTGGTCCTGCATTTATTTTTCATTTCTGAAGAAATACCAAACACTGTGGCAGTGAATTAGTCTTGAACTGCATTATTATTAGGATGTATCTCTTGTGGAACAGAAACATTGAAATACTGTAAAAAGAATAAAAAGGAGCCTTGAGTTTGACTGCTTCAGGGTGTGTATGTTGTGCTTGTGCAGTTGACAGTGCTCTCACTCTTGGTCGGGTTTTTCTGCAGGACCAGACTTAGGGCCTGTTGTTTATTATTCACAACACTTCTTTACCATGTGGGAAATTAGAAAGTGATTGTGTGATTTGCTATGAAATTATCTGAATCCAGCTGATGTTACCAGATTCTGTAGGAGAGGTTTATATTCTGTATTTCAGCCTCATTTCCATTTTATACTATGGATGATTAATGTGGTGGAAATTGCTGTTTAATTATGTTTTGCCTTTACAAGAGACTGGAGAAAATACAGTAAAAGAAAATGAGATTGTGAGAAAGCACATAGCAATTAAGAAGTTGTTACACTTACTGAAAGTCAATCTGATTGACAACAGCACAAACCCCAGTTTTTCAGTGTAGTAAAATCCTGGACAAGGTAAGGGCTGTTGATGAAGAAGGAAATCCCTTTCTCCTGAAGTGTTTGCTCAAAGCACCCACAAGATCTAGATTAAATTTCTGACCCTGTTACAGATTTCTGCTTAATACTGGAAAATATTATGCAGCTATGTAGGGGAGCAGAGGTAAGATTGTAAAGAGTCTTAGTTCTCCTGTGTCTGTTTCTGAGCTTAAAGATGACAAGTGACTTTATGTAATTAATGGAGGAAGAAGTGCTAAAAGTCTTCTTGGGTTGCCTGAAAAAACTGTGTGTGGAATAGTCAGCTTCTCAGTCTGATAGACTTTTTTTTGCAATGAGGCTCAGAAGGCTGTAACATATGAATTATCAATTGAAGTGTATTTAACCAGATTGAAAACTGAGAAATAGTACCTATAATTAACACACATTGGTTGCTCAGACTAGTTTTGTGAAATTACTGCTATTTGCAATCATATCAGTTGACAAGGACCCTAAGGTAGGCAGTATTAATTCAGAAAAATCTTCATAATGTTACACTGCGGACGTACTTGAATTGATTTTGGGATCCAGTTTTGTCAAACATAGGAATACACTTTTCTTAAATTCCTTAATAAAAGTTTCACTATTATGAGGCTATGTATTATTTGCCATATTGCCCTTCTTGATTGGTTTTTTATTGCTGTTTTTATAAGTTTTATAAAATTAAATGGTTTTGTACATTATTTAGAAGTGTATTAAAATAAAAGTGATGTTTCCTTTCAAATGAAATAAATGCATATTATTTCAAACTTCTCAGTGCTGTCTGCATGAGGGGAGTGAACAACGACAAGGTTGGTGAATGTCTAGAGTAGCTTTTTTCCTGTCATTCTTTCCCAGTTTGCACATTCTAAGTTTCTATTTGTAACAGTAAATTTTCTTCCATGCCTGCTATTACAAACTTTATTCTATTTCCCATTAATCATCCTCTTCCCATTAAGCATCATCTTTGTCTCTCTAAGGAGTTTCTGCTACTGTCTCTGCAGGATTTTTCCTTTGTCCAGCAGTCCAGTGGTACAGTTATTCTTTAAATTGCTAATTTTTGCTTTTTTCCAGCCACACTGGGTTGTCCTCTCAGCTGCTGGAGCTCCCAAGTGTCCCAAACCCCCTTTCTGCTCCAGAGCAGCCATGGCCTCTGCCAGCTCTTCCCTTGTTTTTCAGTTGCCTGAATCCCACCTGCTGTTTGTTAGTTGCTGATTCCTAGTTTTTAGTGGAGATTCCTGTTTCCAGCAGCTACATTGAGTTTACATTAAAATTTTCCTTCTAACATTGCATCTTTTCTCCTAAACAAGTGATAGCTCCCAGAAAATTGTATTTGTTTGAGTGTTGGTGGAGAAAAAAATTACAGGAGGTGCTCTGTAGATAGGCAACTTCTTGAAAAAAATTATTTGTTTTTAACCATCCTTTCCCCCCCTCACATTCCTTTGGTTTCCAAGTGTTGAGAATTTAATGTGTGCCTATTTTTTTCTGTTCAGATAATTTGCAGGGAGTGGTGGCTTGTTTTTGTTTTTTTTTTTGTTTTTTTTTTTTAATTTAATAAGAGCTTGCACCTCTGTGTCCTGCTGGATGCTGTTTAAGGCATGGATCAGTGCTAGAGAGGGGATGGATGCCTGTGCTTGGACACACTCTTCAGTTCAGAGATTTTCTGCCAAATTTTTTTGCCTCCGGCTGATTTTTTGTGAGAAGTGTTTGAACCATCTAAAAGAATGATAAGGTTTTCTCTGCATGGATACCATAGACACGTTTTGGTGACTAATCATGTCAGGAATGCAGGATACATTAGTGTCCTTGTGAAAGTGTGCGCAGATATCGTCATTGATGTGCCTTTGGAAATTGACAGTTGCAGCTTGCCTGTGATCTGTGAAGATTTGCAAGAGTTCACAAAGTCAGCTCACAAGTTTTCACTGCAGTGAGTACTTGGTGACTGAGCCTGGACTTGTCTTTTCTGTAAGACAGCTCTTGAGATGGAGCAGACTCCACGTGTCTCAATCTTACCAAGCTGCTGTGTAGGCTCCATCCCAGGGTTCCTGGCTTTTCCTAAAAATGGTTACTTTAGCTGCCTTTAACTAATGAGCTGCAGTATTTGAAGTGGGTAAAGGAAATCTCTCCTAGATTTTTATTGACAGAACTCCTGGCATACAGGAGGTTTAAAGAAAAAAGCTAACTGATGCAAATGCAGAGGAATAAAAGCAATGATGTGGATTAGGGAAAGGAGCTGGTGAGATTCAGATTGAAAAAATGGAGACAAATCTGATGGAAACTGAAGAGAGTGACTCAAGTGGAGGCAAGGAAGAGGTTTGAGTTTGATGAAAACCAACTGGTTTTGAAAAAGCAAAGCAAATTATAAAATGTTACAAGAATAGATTTTGCAGAGTGGATGATGCATGAACAGCACGGTGGTGCTGTTGTAGATGTATGCATGATTGAAATGACTACCAGAGAGCAGGTGAAGTTAGAAGGACTTTCAGAAATTTATCTGGCTCAGGCTTGATCAGAGCAAGTCTCATTTGCCCAGGTTGCTTAGGGCTGTGTCAAGGTGCTTTGAACCTCTACAAGGATGGAGAGTCCATACCTGGCTTGGCAATTTGTTCCTGTATATGACCACTCCCACCAAGTAATGCTGTGGCATCATTACTTCTGATAGATTGATCCTTTTCTCTGGAACACAGGCCAGCTCTGCATCTGTCCTTCCTTCCTGCATCTGTCCTTCTGCCCTGTCTGGCTAGTCAGTGTTCTCCAGTGGGGAGGAAGAGGAGAGCCTGGAAGAGCAGTACATCTCAGGCACTTTTGGCTGAGGGCTCTTTTCCCTGCACAGCAGAGTGTCAGAGCAAAGCTGCTGTGTCCCTGCAGAGGGAATCAAAGCTGGGGCAGGTGTTTGGGGGGACCCCAGTGCTGCAGCCTCTTGTGGGGGATGCAGTTCCAAGGTGGGTCTGAGCATGAGCTGGTGACACAGAGAGGAAGGAAAGGGACAGACAGTGCTGTGAGGGGGTCCCAGAACAGAGCAGCACCAAGAGAAGACTTGGAGACTGCTTGCAGAAGGAGTTGGTGCGGGCGTGGAATTATTTTATACTGTTCTGACAAGAAGGATGGGATTAGAGGCATGTCCTGGAAATTTGGTATCTAGGACTGAAGGAGAAAATTGGTAGAAGGAGAAGGGATGGAGCTGGGAATAAGGAACTTAGTGGAAGGACAGAGGATTGAGAAAAGGCTAAGTTGGAAGTGACCATTGAAAGGAGCTGCAATTGGGAGAAACAGGCTGCATTGCTGCTGAGTTCTTGTGTGAGGTTGTAAGATTGTCCAGATCCTCTGGAACAGGAAAGTTGTAGCCATTGTTGTGTGTGCAGCAGTTCCTTCAGCTGTTTTCAGTGTGGGTGAGTTGATAGCCATGCTACAGTAACAAACACTGTGAAACAATTTAAACAAATACTATTGCTCCTGCAGCCCTTGAATGTATCTGGCATTGGATTTATTTTCCTTCCAAAGTAGCTACTCACCCCTTTAGCCATTAGTTCTGCTCTGACTCAGAACTCTGCAGCTGTCTGCATGGACTGCCTCCCTCACTGCTGTGCTGGGTAAAAGTCCTTTTGCTGCTAGATTGTTGTTGAGGATTTGTTTTTGGGTTTGTTTTTTTTTTTTTGTTTGTTTTGGGGTTTTTATGGGGGGGGGGGGGGGGGGGGGGGTTTTTTTTTTAACTGCAACAGTTTTGTGATCTTATTTGCTGCATAGTACATGAATGCTGGGCTGCTTTGCTTCTGGGCCTGCTTAGGCTGCCTCTGTAGCTACATCATGATTGATTTTTGGTTTGTGAGCAAACTGCTTCCTAAAACTGCTTCCTAAGTAAAAGTTTTCTGCCTGTTTTGAGATGAGGCATGATAAATGAGTAGTAGAAGTTACTTTTCCAAACTCACAGTCATGGACATGGCAGAGGAAGAGGTTGAACTCAGGATCTCCTATATCCTCATACAGTTCCTTGTCTCTTAGATTATAGTATCCAAACAAATTTTCCTATTTCATTTTCTTCAGAGACATCTGTATAAATGCAATTTAGTCTGGATGGCTTCTCCTTTTTGTGTGTATTAGATCTCTTTTAGAGGCCTCATTTTCTGTAAAAACTTCTTTTCCTGAAAAGGATGTTGGGAAGAATTACCCATCTTTTCTTAGATCCTAAAAAAATCCCCTCACACCCATTTTGGATTATATTTTGGTTTCTCTCTTAATTATACATTTTTGATGCCAGTTGTTTAAGGTTCAAATTCCTTATTGCAAGCCAGTATTTTAATTTCCTTCATGTTCCAGAGAGAAATTATGAGGACATTAATCTTGGAAGGCTTATTTCTTACAGAATTATGTACTGATCATTAGTAATGTTATAGGTTTTTTGTATGATTTCCAATATAACATATGAAAAACGCAGGAGGACTTAAAACTTTCCCAAAGGTACCTTTGCTTTCCGCTTCCTTTGTTCAGCTGTATCTGTTCCATTAACTGGAAATAAGAAACTGAGCCTGCAGCTCTGGGAAAAAGTATTTGATGTATACATCTAAGTGTATACAAAGTATTGTGTATACGCTTGGATGTATTTGGAAAATACTGCTTGGGTGTCATTGTCAACTACTGAATTAGTGTGGCAACCTTTTTAAATACTACAGGCACACTGGAGTACCTGCATGGACTAATTTTGTGCTCCTTATTCCTTAGTTTTGAGAAAAGTACAATTTTCTCAGTGGTTTTTGAGACTGTTGATGAATTGCTTATTCAAGAGCAGATTTCTGGACT
Source organism: Spizella passerina (assembly GCA_013401375.1). NCBI lineage: Eukaryota > Metazoa > Chordata > Aves > Passeriformes > Passerellidae > Spizella > Spizella passerina. The sequence goes on along the minus strand of WBNQ01068495.1, from coordinate 156,337 downwards.
CTAGAGGTAAAAATAGGTGAATATATTTATAAAGATAATAACAAATAAATTAAACCCCCTAGATTATTCTTCTCAGCCTTGAATTATAAACCAGCAGGTCATAGAACCACACTAGAATTAAAAGCTGTGGTGTGATCTCCCATAGTAAAACATGCCTGGTAAAAATGTGAGTATGCAAAGGGATGGCTCTGTCTGGTTCTGTGAGGTACAGCAGTCACTCCCTGATCACTGGCCTTTTGTCTAATTAACAAATTTTATCATGGGATACTTCATTATTTTAAAGGACAGATTGTTTTGCTTTTGTTTAAACAGAAACCTTCCTGGAAAAATCTAGGGAAATGGTTGAATTGTTCAGTTAGACTTTTGCAGTGTGTTGGTGTTTTTAAACCTCTTACTGGCACTGGAGAGATCTTTGATTTATACAGATAAAGCCCTGTTGTTGTCATGGGTGACTATGGGTGAATTGTCAGCTTTATTTCAATTCTGGGGACAAATAGGTATCATTAGCTGTACTGTCATTACCACCATTAGTCTTTGTACATTGGTTAAATCATTTATATTTAACTGAAATTTAAATGTGGTTGATGCACCTTATATTAATAACTGCTACCTGAAGTCCTTAACATCTAAGTTAATTGTTAAATAAGTAAAATACTTATCTATTTCAGATAACTCTTATTCCTTCAAAGTATTTTCCAGATAAATCAATAACTTTTTGCAGCTGTTCTATGCAAAACATAACATAAAATATTTGTAGCAGCTGTATAAAAATCACAATTAACTGAGATTATGGCTCTGTATTTCAATGTTCTGGTTTTGAATCCTTTTTTTCTAGGTAGACAATGTTATTAGCTCAGATCAATCGAGACTCTCAGGGAATGACGGAATTTTCTGGAGGAGGAATGGAGGCCCAGCACGTGACTCTGTGTCTGACAGAAGCTGTAGCTGTGCAAGGTGACCCTTCAGGTTAAAATACCTCTACATTATTATGTCTTTTCTCTTAGAAACTCAGATAAAACACTAACATTCATGTTGTTTATTCTGAATTAAAAATCCATCAGAAAACATTTAACTGAGATTGATTAAAATCACTAATTTAATTCTGCATGGAAATTATATTTTAATTAAGATAACAGAAGTGTAAATGTGCCAAAAATATATGAAATGTAAAATCTGACTTTATTCTCTATATAGTCTTAATGTTTTATACTTTGTAAATTCAGTTGATATGTAAGTATGTATTAAGCAAGTTGAGCTTTAAAATGGATTAATGACTTGAAATTGGCTTAAACTTGATGTTTCCTGAGAGCTTTGTTATGATTTTACATTATTACAAACTCTATCCTAAATCTGCATTTTAATCTAAATTGTTTTGTGTGTATTAATTACAAGTAGTTTGTACAAAACAAAATTATCAATACAGTATGTGTGTCATTATTTTACTGTTGGCTCTGATGATTTAATTCATAGTTCTCCTAAAACCTCAGCTTTGTAGTTATTTATTTAGTGACATTGTATTTTTTTAGTGAAGGAAAATAACATTTAGCTGTCAAGTTTACAGAGCAAAGTCTAGAATATATGACCCTAGTATGTGTCCCAGGCTTAGAAAACACAAAGCAAGTAAGAATTACAAATAAGAATTCTTCTTATTTGTCAAAGCAGTGTGCTTTGAGGGGATGTCATAATTTATTGAGTTCTTGCAGCTGAGATTTCTAGGGTTCCATGCTGGTTGTAGTGAAGGTGAACTTTTTCCCTGCCAGATGGTGACAACTTGGAAAACATGGAAGGTGTAAGTTTGCAAGCAGTTACCCTGGCTGATGGCTCCACTGCTTACATCCAGCACAATTCTAAAGGTAGGCAGAGCACTGCCAACTGATTGCTGCTGAAGTGGTATTCCCCTTTCTAACCCTCTCTTTGCATTGTAAAATCATTCAAAATCTGTACAATGGTTCTGAAGTTCCAATTCCAGTGGGAAATTATGGTAATGCTATACAAGAAATGTTTTTGTTTTGCCACTAATAAGATGTAAAAATGAAATTCAGAACATGAGTCAAACAAAAGTGAAGAGATCTTTATGGTTCAAACCCAGATATCAATATTCTGCCTAACAGATAGGACAGCAGACCTTTTCTGCTTTTTTACCCAGAATTTTAAAAGCTCTGTACAGTCACACTGTGCTTTCTATTTACCAAACATTATTTCTTGTTTATATTTTATTTATATGTTAATCTAGAAAGTATCAATTGTGTATTAAAACTGTGATGTGTTACACAATTAGAATTCTTAAAAATATTCTCTATATTTCAGATGGTAAATTAATGGATGGCCAAGTGATTCAATTAGAAGATGGTTCTGCTGCTTATGTTCAACATGTACCTATGCCTAAAAGCAGTAAGTGCAATAATACAAGAAATATATTCTAAAATAATGTATTACTGATAGATATTGCTGTTAAGTAATTAATATTCATGATAATAGCTTGATTTCTTATTTTAATGGAAATAATCGTGAAGAGATCTTGGGTATTTTGTAATGCTGGGTATTTAGTGTTTAATCTTTCCATCTAAGGAGTCTCTGAAGTCTTGCTGTAATTGTTCTCCTGAGCAGGGGAGAGCCTGCGCCTGGAAGATGGACAGGCGGTTCAGCTGGAGGATGGAACCACAGCATTTATCCATCACACCTCAAAAGGTAACTGCTCTGCCAAGTGGCATTTGTCACCTCAGTGTCCAACAGAACTTCAGCAGCATTTAACAGGATACTCTGGTTTTAAACTGTCATCTTAATGGGATTCCCAGTGTGAATTGCTTGTTGCTTTAACTTTGACAGCCGAAAATTGTTGACATGACTGTTTCAGTTCTTGACTTGGGCCTCATATAACAGTTACAAATGAAATCAAACCCAGTGTATTTCACTGTTTGTTTAGCCCAGGATCACATTAAAGTGAGTTTATACCTTTAGGTAGTGGGGCAGAAAATGTGACAGCTGACACATTTAAGAATGTGTCAAGAATGCAAATGTAGTTATTCCAGATAACTTCTGGTTCTGCAGAAGATGACTACACTAATCTTGGAAATAGTACCACTTCTCTAGAAAAAGTGTTCAAGTATATATTTTAAGACTATTTAAGCCAGTGTGACAATTACATTTTACAACCAACAATAGTAAGAGGAAAGAATGTAATGGAATTTTTTTGTTAAAAGTTGTTTTATATTTTGTGGTTCTTTTGCATATTTGTGTGATTCTTTTCTTAAAATGTGAGATCTATGAATTCTAAAATCTGAAGTAATGATATCAGTAGATCTGTTACATTATTTTCATTTTATTATAGGTGGATTTGAAATGGAAAGCATATTTGTGTTCCTGATTTCCTCTATAAATAAAACTAGATCCATATAAAATTTTGTTGTACTTTTTGAAGTGTAGAAATAAAACTATAGGAGGTGCTGTCTTGAAAACAAATTCCTGTGTTATTCACAGTATTATTTTAAGTGTTTATATATCTCATATACTAGTGGTTCTATTTCCCATATATTTGATATGTGTTTATGACTTCAGGAGACACCTCCTGGAGAGCAGTAGTTTCCCATGTAACACACTGCTGCTCCTTTCAGAACCCTAATGAAATGAACACGGCTAGGAGACTTCTTCTCCTTTTTAAGGCCTTTATTATAAGTGATCAGCTCAGGATTGGGCAGCTCGGCAGGGCTGCAGTCTCCCGTGGTCTCCCAGGGGGACTCAGAGGAGGAGGATATGCGCAGCTTTGTCCACCAGGAGCAAAGCTGGGGGATCAGGTTCTCGTGGGAGCTTTTAGGGCGTGGTGATCCCATCCAAAGTTGTGTTTCCTGGCCCCGTCCCCCTCAGTCTCGGCGCTGGGACGACTCTGTGGTCAGGGCGAGAGGGACTCCGAAGGTGTTCCGCATCTCTGCAGGCTCAGCACTCGGCTCCTCATGTCCAGGCATCACTCCAGTCTCTCAACTCTTAGTTGGCTCGTTGTTTTTGGGGTTCTTCCTGCTAGTTTGGAGCAGGGGTCCCACACAGCATGCTGGTCCTTGGAGTATTTTGCATATCCCTCCCCTCCAAAGTCTGTTCTCCTCACTGTCCGGGGAGGTCCCCACGCTCTACTGTTTCAGAGAAGGGTCATTAGAAGGCCATCAAGAAGCTCCAGCCAGGGCTTTTACTGATACAAAGACAACTATAAACAACAACGACCCGTAATTACCATAACACAAGCAGCAGCCCAGCAGTAGTGGCAACCCTCCTCTCACAGAAAAAAATCAACCGAATTTTTGTTCATAACACCTAACACTGTGCAATATCTTTCCTCAGACAGTTATGACCAGAGTGCCCTGCAGGCTGTGCAGCTGGAGGATGGAACCACTGCCTACATCCACCACACGGTGCAGATGCCCCAGTCTGACACCATTCTGGCCATCCAGGCTGATGGCACAGTGGCAGGACTGCACACAGGAGATGCTGCCATCGACCCTGACACCATCAGTGCTTTGGAGCAATATGCAGCCAAGGTACTCTGCAAGGCATTTTCTCTAGCCATCACGTCTTAAAAAATGTACAGCACAACATACCTGGCAGCACAAGCCAACTGTTGTTTAAGAAATTGTAACTGGGAGAGTTTCACACTCCTAGAAAACACCAAATTGTCATGACAGTGCTTCACTGTCCTGAGCAGCTCTGGTGCATTGTGTTCCATAAAAAGGAGAAAAGATTGAACACTGAGCTGGAGTAGGATTTAGAAAGCCATTTAGACAGCCAAATTATAATCTTCTCTATTCTATAAGCATTGTAAAGGAGTCTCTTGGAAGGACACTGTTTGCAAAGAAGGACAAAGTTGAATTATTCTTGTTCAGGCACTGTTGCTGGATTAATTTTTTTTCCCTGAATGGGAAGAGAATGGCCTGGTGTACTGAGCAAGGGCAACACATGGTGTGAAGTGTAGAAAAGACAATCAGACAGTACAGAAAAAAACCTTCTATGATTCACATTTTCAATAGTAAAAATACAATAGGATGCACAAAATTCATGTTGTTCACTTTCCTGGGCTCTGTAAAGCATGATGTAAGTATGGTAATGGGTGATGCAACTTCCATGACTCTATAGTTAAGCTGTGTCCCAGTTGCTGGATAATTGCCATCAGTGCTTGTATTGCTCTGGAAAAAGAGAAGAATATATTTTAAAATCTGTCCTCTTAATGTCACAGAGACTTGTCAAAATTTGGGAGGCCAGTTAGGATAATTAAATAGCTTATTCACTGTTCTTTGCATTATGCTTCTATCAGAATTGAGAGATCCTAAGGCAGGCAGTCAGATTGTGTTGTGATTTAACAATTCATGAAATAAAAGGTAATTCAATGTTAGTTGAGCTGTAATTACAAGCTTTTATACATTGCACAGGTACTATTTCATTTAGATTAAATCAATCACAATTTTACCCTTCTTAACAAGCAGCTATATTAATCATAATTTCTGATATGTTTCTGTTTTGAGATGGTGAAGAAGAAACAGAAGAAATGCAAATAAATTTCTGTTTATTTGCATTTAACTCCTATTTAACTCAATATAGGTTTTCTAATTCTGTAATGTGAATTTGTTTTTTGTAGTGCACTTGCGTGTTTGTTGAGGAAAAAATGTTTTCTTTAAGCTTTCATCTCAGAACCTTATTCTGAGTGGTATCTTTAGGGGACAGTCAGTAGAAGTGAGTTTCCAAGCGCTACTGATTTATGGGGCTTTTTGGGTACAAAACCAAATATCAGCTCAATGGTCAGAACCCTGGATCTCTCTTAAAAGAGGAAATGTGGTTTTGTGATTCTTCTCCATGTCCATGCACTCTTCATAGTGAGGCAAGGTACATTTTTCATAGCTGGTGTTTCGGACACCTTGAGAAAGGTACAGGAAGAAATTAAATACATATGGTAAGTATGTGATAGGGTTTTATAAAATTTTAGGTAGCCCAAAGAAGAGTAGTGCCTTGTCATTGGCTGCACCGCACCAGTTTCAGAACTGGGAACCATCAAGTGAAACTCACATGTGATGGGTTCAATGAGAATGAAGATGCTTTTTCAAACAGCTCCAAGTTAAGCACTGCTTGTAGGATATTGTGGATACTAATATGTCCTTGGATTCAAGGAGTAATTAGATAAATTCATGGAAGAAAAATGTGTCCATGGCTATTAGGTAGAAACACGTTCAGGAAGTTCATAAACCACAAATTGCTTGGAGGTTGGCAGAATATTATGGGGAATGCATCACTACATGCTTGGCCTGTTTGTTTAGTGTTCTCCAGCATCTGCTGCTGGTGGAACTGAAATGGTATGGCCTTTACTTTCACTCAATGGAGGTGCCCTTGTGTTTTTATTTGAAGGCAGACTAAATCTTTCTTTAGCATAAAGGAGATTATTTTAGGAGGAGCTCAAAGATCTGCCCTGGAATCCTTCCAGAATTCTTACAATACTGCAAAAGAGCAATTTAAAGTTGGGTGTCTTTTTTTGTTTGGTTCTTTTAAGGCTTTCTTTTTCAAATTTAAAGGGCAAAAAAAAAGAAAGGTGAATTTGGAGAGTGGTGGTTCTTCTTTTTTCCCTGTCCTATGCAACAGGCAGAAACAGAAAGATCAGTGGGGTGCCCAAGATCAGTGTAGAATATAAGAGACTTCATACAAAGAGGCCCCAGCAGACTCCCCAGAAGCTCACTGGAAGTGGTGGAACATGGACATTTTTCCTTGTCCCTCACTTCTCCTTGAGGCAGGAAAGTGCCACGTTCCACAACATGCAAAGTACATGCAGACTTAACTTGAGCCCTCTAATTTTGGGCTGAGTCAATGGCACCATCCTCGCAGAGCAAGCCAGGAGAAAAGGTCATTGCTGTCAGGGAAGTGAGAATAGGTGATGGAATGGTGAAGAGGTTACAGCACATCCTTGCCTTCCATAATCTGCTCCCCTGTGCCATCCCAGCTGCTGGCAGGGTGCAGGAACTGGGATTTGTGCCTGCCTCAACACGTGCACACACGTTCTCTTGGTATCATTTGTTTCCAATAGCTGATCAAGTTCTAATGTCATGTCAGCAGTTCTTCTCTCTGTCAACAGCAGGAAGTTCAGGATGAAGTAATTCAGGTCTCCTTTCTGTGCAGATTCTCTTCTCTTCCTTTAAAAATTCTGAGGGAGAAGGTCCCAAAATAGCTATTGTTATCCTCTGAAAAAAACACCCCAAAATTACCTGCTTTCTGACACTCTTTTCAATCTTTTTGTAATGTAAATTTGCCTCTGTTTGGGCACTTTCCTCATTACTGTTGTAGCTCAAAGTTCCCAAAAGTAAATTGTCTAACTTAGAGAGGGAGTGTGAAAACCTCTCCTGGGATGGGTTCTGCCAGTCTCCAGGCAAACTGCTGGGGGCTGCTGCTGTGGGCAAGGTGCTGCACACAACACCAGTGAGCTCAGGGGCCTGCTGTGCTCTTGGGAGGGAGGCTTCCTGCCAAACTGCTCTAGAGAAGAATAAAATCACTCAGACTAGGCTTAGGTGCATCAGTCTCAGCCCTGAATATAATGGAGGCAGAGATTATTGTGAATGCCTGTGGTTGGTACAGAGACAATTTAGGGATGGGAAACTATGCAAAGTATACTTTAATTTTTTTATATAGTGACCAGTAACATGATGTTCTTTGAGCTGCTGCTTGTGAGAGAGTTTGGGGCGTTTTTTTAACTGAGTAATTACATTTTTATTTAAATAAAAATTTCACATTAACATCCAGCAGTCTTTCAAATATTTTTATGAGCTCCTTGGAAACAGCAATACCTTTCTCCTCCTGGTGACTGTCTTTAAAAAACAAACCTATGTAGCAATACCCAAGTCCTTGCTTAGCTGTAATTTGACTTGTTCAAATTGAGATGTAACACATTGTCTTAGGTATTTTGATTCAAAAAGTAGTTGTACTGTTTGAACAAGTACATTCTGCTTAATGGAGTGAGAGAGATATCTTTATTATAAAATAAGTAAACATTTGGGCTTTCTGTCAGTACTCAGTATTGTTAAATTTATTGATTTATTGCAATACTTTTGTCAGTCTATTAATTTAACATCCTTAGTTCTTGCAGTCTTTCCTAGCCTGTTATAAAACAATTTTGCTGTTGTGTAATGCAGGTGCTGCAAGTGGTGATTTTTGTGTAAGTTCATGTACTATGGGATAACCATGTTCCAAGGGGGAGCTAGAGAGCTATGAAATAATAAACCCAGGAACTGTCTCAGGAACTCTGTTTCTCAGATGAATAAAAGTAGCTGGTGTAAATGTTTTTCCCATTTCAACTTTGTTTTTCAGGTGTCTATTGATGGAAATGACAGTGTTAGTAGCACAGGAATTATAGGTGAAAATGAACAAGATAAAAAAATGCAGGTATGTGCTCAATACAAAATAATTAAATATATTCATTTCTTTTCTCTTTTCTGCCCAGCAAGGTGCATGACAGGGAGTCCTATAGCCATGAACTGTGGTTTGCTTCTACCCTTCAGAAGTTGTAGATTTCAAACTATACAGATAGATTATAATATCTCACTCTGTACAAGATCATGTCACAAGAGTTGTAAGAGATCTTCTAATACTTACTGTTGTCTAGGGGGTTTTCCTGTTAAAAGGTAATTTAAAATTATGTTGACTTCCTAAGATTTTTCAAGCTGAGTATTTCTTCAATAAGAGTGTAAGTATTTCAGAAGTTCTTTCCAGAGAAGGAGCTGACTTTTGATAGTATTTAAAGCAGAAAAATGCTGTCTCAGTTATTAAATTTCTTCTAGGAGAGACCATTCCAGGCATAGATCTGGAAGTGTTCTCTCTTTTTAATGACTTATTTTGATTCCACTTGGCCTGTTAGGGTCCCTGACCTTTACAGCAGGTTTTATAAAGAATCAGTTTATAAAGAATCAGAGTGTTGCTCCTAGAGAATGCTTAAACAACAGAAAAAGACTTCAACTTCTTCTTCTGGATCCATATTGTTTGTACACAGCAATGTAAAAACGCTTAAATGTCAAAAGATGAATGTAAAAGTTCAAAGGGTAATGGAAAATACAGGTGCAACTTACGAAGTCCCAAGCTTTTTTCCCTAGGATCCATAAAATTATGTAAGGAGAATGATATTTGGCATTATAATGTATTTTATTAAAGGAAAAGACAAAAATATATCCTGGGCTTCAAATATACAACTAAAATAATACTAAAACCTCTATATCCTCACATGTTCAGATGACAAAACCAAAAATGGAAAAGTCATTGCATTGAGAATGGGGCTGCTCTGGGCAAACCTTTTCTCCTTTTTGCTTAATTTAAGAAATAATGAAGTAGACAAGGAGGAAAAATGTCTTCTTCCCAGTTCAAAATACATAATGTGTGAAAGGAATAATTATAGGCTCACCTCTCACAGCTCAAATTTTCTATTTTTATCTTTTACAAGTTAGATCCCACAATATTTAAAGCTGCAGACACTTCACTTTTGCCTGTGTGGCATGATTGTGGAAGGAGAGAATAACTAATACTTGCATTATTTACTGTATTGGACCACATTCCAGAAAATGAAATTAAGAAATTTAGAGGGTTTGCACTTGTAGCTTGGAATAGAGATACAACTCCAATGAAAGGCAAAATTCAAGGAAGAGTAAGATGAAATCTTTGTTAGTTTTACCTGAAGTAAGAGCCAATTAAGCAAAATTACTTGTAATCAGTATCCACCTAAATATTGATTTTGGCTTCAGCCCCAAAGCAAACTGAATGTGGTTTTATCTTACACATATATGGCAACATATGTGCAATATGGAAATGTGCCAATCTGTGGAGCACCGCATGTTCCAAACAAAACAAGATCTGATATTTCCAAAAGGTAATGAGGCTTAGTCTCAAATTCTGACCCTTATTAGGTGACTACAGTTGGCCTTCAGTTGAAGGGGCCCACAGCCATCAGTTCTGTATAAAAATAGAAATCATTCTTATATCTTGATTTAAGTAATACCTACTTGTAACTCATTCTGTATTCATATGTATTAATATATAATTTATAAAATAGTCTCATATTTAGATGTAGAATTAAATAGGTGTATATTTCTAAACTTTTTAAGTCCACAGGGAAGAGCACAGAACAGATGTCACACTGCTAAGCAGTCACTCAGACTTGCATGTGGTTAGTTAGGTGTTTCAGCAAAGAAAAAAAAGCATAAAACCTCTTTGTGATTTCTGCATGGGAAAACAAAAGACTCTGTGTGCCCAAATGGATATCTCACTGTTTCCTTTCAAACCTGTCATACCCATCTGCTCATAATACACACTTTGGTTATATGATTCTGCTTTTATGTGTGCAGTAGAAAAATCTGATCCAAGGAAAAATCTGATCCAAAATCTTTGTTTTCTCCTGTGTTACCTCTCTGAGATCAGGATGCATTTGTGATCTCCTAAAAATACAGGGTTTTAAATTATATTTACTTATTCATTCTATTTAAAAATATTTGAAGTACACAGTTCCTCTCAGTAAGTTCCACATTATTAGAAAGGTGCTTCCTCCCCAGTTTTTGTATCCATCATAATATTGGTAGATTATGGCTGGTTATTTCCTTGCAGATATCAGCACATTACAGAATTGTTTTAATTTTCTTTTCAACTTGGCATACTTGAGCTTTATGGCAGAACTTAGCATGTATACACATATTTTATATGAATATTTTTATATGCTGGAACAACAAAGAAATAGTAGTAGAGATATAGATAGGAAAAAATAATTAGTGCTAAAGTGCAGCTGCTCAACCTAGCATATTCTTCATGATCCTTAATGTATTGAAGTAATTTCTGTGATTCATGCTGTCATAGGTTAAACAATAGTGTCAGTAATGGGTACTTGATCCAGATTGTTTTTCTCTGTGGTTCCAGAGGAGACTTTCTGAAGTGATGGAGTTGAACATTTCAGCTGATTAAAAGTTTTGTATTAAACTTTGCTCCTTTAGTCTTACAAATATTCTGAAGGTAACAGATTATTCCATCCTCTCTGAAGGATCTGTAGGAAAGGTGTTAGCAGTGAAATCTGTGATTCTCTGGAAGAGGAGATAAAGGTGTGTGCTGCTGCAGTCTCCCTGGTGCAGGGAGCTGTGCTGGAGGGCTCAGGTGGCTGAAGCGCTGTGGTGATGGATCCAGGCTCTTAAAAGGGCCAGCTGGGAAGGAGAGCAGCAGGAGCTGCCCTTCCACTGGGAACAGCAGGAGTGCACAGGGCTACACAACAGCCAGAGTGGGTGCTGAGGTGGTGACTGTGCACAAGGGCATGGGCAGGAGGAAGATGAAGCCTTCTCCAGACAAGTGGAGCAAGCCTGGTGTGCGCAGGCCCACGGCCTCATGGGGAATTTTAACCTCCTCGGTATCTGCAGAAGGGCATCCCAGCAGGGCACAGGAGGAGCAGAATGCAGCTCAGGGATGGCAAGGGGCAGTCTGAGCAGGCTACTGAGCAAAGGGAGCCACTTTGCAGAGCCTCAGTTGCCAAAAGAATTAGTTGGGAATGTGAACGTTGGGAGCAGGCTTCAGGAGTGTCCATCCTTAGGGACACTCAGAAACTGTTTGGATATGGTGTGAGCAACCTGCTGCAGCTGTTTTCTGCTGAGAGTATTGTCTCCTCATCCACCCTGTGAAATCTTCTTTTGACAGTTTGGAATAGAATTGGATTTGTAACAGAAGGGAGGTGATTTGAAAGGACAGACTGTATAGAACAGTCTTGACTGCTTGGCACAGAGTTGTGTGCAAGTGCTGATGTTTGGGCTGCTGCTTTTGTGTTCTGTCTGTATGAATGTCAGCTTTTTTCATGTTTCTTGCATGTCAGTGTAGAAAGGAGCCTGTGCAAGGGGTTTCAGGTGCCTCCTGAAGCTGTGCTGTTTATTTTCCTCTTGTCATGCCACAAGGGAGAGTAGAACCTGACTCACAATGCTCCAATTAGTTTGATCAAAGTACATGCATGGCAGACCAAGTACAAAATGCTTTACTTCATTTTCAAAAAATGCTCATTCTAAGGGTATTTAATTATTGTTTGGCCTTTCCATGAACTTATATTTGAAGGTGGTCTGATTTAGAACTAACTTCCCTTAGGAACAGATCTAGCACCTATGACTTGTCTGTCTACTAACATGGTCATTTTACCACTGTGCTTATATTTAAAATAATTTGTCTTTGTTATTGGACTAATTAATGCAAGCTTTTAAATTTGCTAGGTACAAGTAAATGGTTTACAGTTTCCATCATGGTTTTCAGTTATTTATTTTTAGTTTATTTATTGAGGACTCAGAAATACATGGCATAGCAGAGCAAAGAGAAACAAAAGAAACCTGTCAAAATATGCTCTGACTTGATAGCAAAATAAAGTGTGTAACTTCTCTGATCCCTTTTGGATGATCTTTTTTTAGTATGTGGTTGGGGTTTTGAAATTTTTTTTCTCTTTCGCTTAAGATTGTCTTGCAAGGACATGGAACAAGAGTGACTGCAAAATCTCAGCAGACTGGAGAGAAAGCCTTTCGCTGTGATTATGATGGCTGTGGAAAGCTGTACACAACAGCTCACCATCTTAAGGTGAGGAGATGTAAAATGTAAATATGATTTTTTTTGGAAAGATTATGGTGTTAAAAGTAGTAGAAATTGAGAGGGAGCCAGCTGCAATGGGGGTGTTTTGTCAGATGTTTATTGGATTGATTTTACAGTATTTGGTGGTGCTCAGCTCAGTTTACTTTGTGTTCTGAGATCGTGTTCAGCTGCTCTATTGCCAGCATGGTGAGGTTGTTCCTACCAGCAGTGTCACAGAAATTCTGGAATTCAGCATTTGTTTTATCAACTTTACATGTATACATGATCATACAAAAATTCCAGGTTTTGAAATATTTCACCATCACAGTACAAAGTGACACCCTTCAAAATTAATATTCAGAGTAAAAAGATGGCACATCTTTTCACAGATGGTGACTTCTTAATTCTCTTCCTTATTTTAAATTAAGTAAAGGAATTACTGAAATGGTGAATGGTGTAGGGCTGCTGACATTCCAGCTGAGGCTGGCACAGTCCCTTGCTGATGAGGTAACCTGCTCACAAGTGCTGCTTTGTTTCTGACCACAGGAGCCAGTGAGTGGCTGCCTTTAGGAGTCACTTGCTAAAATGATGTCCTTGCTGTAGAGGTTTCATGCAATATTAGAGCATCATTGGAAGCATTCATTGGAGTCAAAAATCAGATAGAGAGTGGGCTCTGAGGCATATTTACCTCCTGTCTTTAGTGTAGTGCATGATGGCAACTGTGCATGTATTTACAGAAGTGTTTTGTGCCAAACTGACTGGCAGGATCAGGTTAGACCTTGCAAAGAGACATCTTTAGTTTTAGGGACAATGTTATTACCATACTTTGTTATTTTTTCATCATTGATACAAACACGCACTTCAATGTGAATCTTAGTAAGATAAATAAAATATGTGGGCTTTGAGAATGAACTGTTTCTGTGCTGAAGTAACCAGATACAGCATTTCATTAAGTCACTGTATTGGATGTCAACAGGTGCATGAAAGGTCTCACACAGGAGACAGACCATACCAGTGTGAGCATCCTGGATGTGGCAAAGCCTTTGCAACAGGTAATCTGGTGCAGACTAGCTCCTCCTGCTTGTTAGTGTTAGTGTTTGTCTGTGAATAAAGTAAGTTTTTAATATTGCCTTTTTTAACTGCTGAGTTGGTTGGGACAGCTGGAAAAAAAAAGTTACATTTTCATCTGGGGTAGCAATAGAAGGACAGAGGATTTAACTCTTAATGAAGGGGGAAGGTGGTGAAGCACTCAACACTTCTCTCACTCTTCATGTGTCATCTACAGTCAAACTAAATGTTAAAAATAGGCCTTTCTTGCCATTAAATTAATAGCAAAAGTTAAATGAGGTGATAATAGAAAGCTGAACCTGTAGGCTAGGGGCAGATTCCTGATCTGGTCTAAATTTGAAAGGAACTCTGAGAGAAGATGCTGGTTTAAGTGTTCTTTATTGAATTTGTATCAGAGTGACATCTGTCATGAAGGGAACTCTCCATTTGTACAGATTACTCTGCTCATAAATGATGTTCTCCCTGAGATGGAATTTGATTGTGCAAAATGCAGTTATGAGGAATGAAACATGGAAGGAAGTGGAAGAGCAAAACTTGTTTCAAATTTTATTCTTTTACTTGGGATGTAATGTAGTATTATGCTTAGAAAAGTTAGGCTCTGGTTTTTTAATAAGGTATTTTTGAAATTACTTAATCTGTTCTAATACATTTGCTACAATTGCTTTGAATAGAAACAAGAAAAATAAATACTGATGCAGAGTCAAAAGGGAAACAACCACACTTTTAAAGGGCTGCACCTAAGTTTAATTGCATAGTGTTTGTAAAGGGAATTCAAAACTATGTCATTAAATACTCTCTTCCTTTGCAACACACTGGTGTATGGCTATAAACAGCTGTTGGTTTATAAACACTGTACTTTTGATCAGAGCCATTGTACTATTGTAGTTCAACAATCCTTGCCTTGGACAAATTCACTTTAAGTACTCAGTAGTCTTTGGTTTAAATGTTAAGAACACTCCTGGGTTGGGTCATGAAATTGAGTTTATTTTAGATATAAATGTGAATTAATGCTCAGCTTGGTTAACATGCTTCATGCTTTTAAAAACATCAAGAACAGGAATTTCAGCTGTTTTGGGGAGAACTCACTGAAATTAAAGCAGATGTCATTTTCTTACAGACTTTATCTTGTACAAATTTATACATCACTTTTGGATACAAGTGAAATTCAGGATTATTTTCCAAAATGGCTGTTTCAGACTTCTTTGGTCATTATCTTTTCAGTGAAGTGCTGAAAGGAAAATTTTGCTTAAATGCTCATTGCAAAATAATTTATAGAGGGTCTGATCCAAAGTTCACTTCAGACTGGTAGAGCTTTTGATGATGATGAGTTCCTGAAAGTAATCTTAGAGAATGAGTATCTATGACTGCTCTTGGTTAGGACCTGTATATATGATTTTACTGCTGACTTCTTTTGTGGTTATTGCTTTTCCTGTGAGCAAATAATTAAATGTCATTTTGATGACAGTAGTGGGAAGAGGTAAAAACTCAATGGAATGCACAGCACATGGCTTCTTCAGAAGGCAGAATAAATATTTGTCCACATAATTACAGTTTATCCTTCTAAAGGGAAGGAGAAGAATAATGGAAATAAATAAAACAATAAAAAATAAAGAATCTAAGAATTTCTAAACTGTTACCTAGAGATCTGCTGCTCTGTCGGGTAGAATGAAGAGCTTGCAAAGAATGAAAGAGTAAATTTTACTCATCAACATTGCTGAGTGGAATAGCAATCCCAGCTTTTGCTGGTGATGTTTGATGAGTGCTGTGATTGTGTGTTGGTTGCTGAGTATCCTGGCTGTGTGCTGGTGCCCTGCTGACACCCTTTGTGTCACCCTTTGCTGAGTGCTGTGATTCTGGTTGGTTGCTGAGTGTCTGGCTGTGTGCTGCTGGTGCCCTGCTGACACCCATGAGTGTCCTGGCTGTGTGCTGGTGCCCTGCTGACACCCTTGTGTCCCCAGGGTACGGGCTGAAGAGCCACGTGCGCACGCACACCGGGGAGAAGCCCTATCGCTGCACCGAGGAGAACTGCACCAAGTCCTTCAAGACTTCTGGAGACCTGCAGAAGCACATTAGGACACACACAGGTACCCTCAGCACACATCTTTGTTCATTCACCTCGGTGCATTTTTAGTTCTTTCTATTTCCTCATTCTTGACTTTATACTGACAAAATCAGCCTGTGTATATTCTCTTTCTGAAGCCCAGTGAGCTCAGCAGCATCTCAGCATGGTAAGCATTAAATCCAGCATGCTTTTCTTGGAAAAAGTGCTAAAGCATTCACACTGCTATGGCAAATGCACTAACTTCTAGCAGTGCCTCACTTACATTGTCACTGAGTCACTCATTGCCTTTTACAGGTTCATCTGCAGCTGCAACAGAACAAGGAACTTTTCCTCAGTAATCTGTCTTGCCTTTTAGAAATGGCTTCAGTGTTCCTCAGTTTTGGTGCTTTAATATAACTTGCATGCCAGCTTCATGAAAGTTGATATTCTGAGCTTGTTATCCTCATTTCCCATCTCTTCTTCCAGCAGAAAAACCAAAATGTCATAGAAAACCAACAGCTACTAAAATTTTCAAAGGCACAAAAAAAGACAATCTTACATTTTGTCTAAAAATATTAAATTGAAAGCCAATCCACAAATTCTAGACAGCACATACAACACTCTGCAAAACTGTGGCTGCACACACGTGTAAACAAGATTGCACAATGTCTCCTTTGTGCCTGTGATCTTCAAGAAAAACAACCTCTAAATGTAGGAAGGACAATCTATCACTTGCTAACCCATTCTATTAAATATATTGATGTCTCTGCTAGAACACTGACAGGCTTTTCCACTGAACTGTCTGAATCTTTGTGAGTCAAGAAGAAACAATAAAAAAGTAGGGGTTTAGATTTTTTTCAAGTTAAAAATACTTATAATATGGGGGGTGGGATGTAAATAAGGCAATAAAAATTGTTAAAACTCAGGATTACATTAACATATTTCTGCTTTTTTGGACTTCCATACATAAAAAGATTATGTTGGCATTAGTACTATCTTAATTTTTAAACATCAGTGTGAATACAAATCATCTCAGCTCTAGAAGAGGACTGTTGGTATGCACTGCATCAAGTGCAGACTATGAACTGAAAGGTTTCTTATCTGTGGACTGCTTTCATTCCTTTTTTATGGCCACAGAAGGTGTGAGGTAATTTAATCTGTTTAGCAGTTGAGATAAAAGATTTGAGCCAGCCCTATGTAACCTACCCACCTGAACAGTATGAGTAATAGAATCATACTCTCCCAGCAGAGCAGGGGCCAGAGGTGTCTCATTTTAGGTTTATGAGTTTCCTGGAAGCTAAAGAATGAGAGGAAAAGTGCAGCACCAGCTCTGTGCAGGTGGATGGAGCAGTGTGTGCAAGCTGCTGCAGGGCAGGGGGCAGCCTTGGGCTCTCCCACTCCCTCCCTCGGCTCAGAAACCTTTCCCTTCTTTAGGAGGCACAGCAGGGTCAGCACTTCCTTCACTTTCTGCCTGTTTTAACCAGAAGTGACTTCTCCCCGTCTTTGAGTAAAGTCCTGCTTTCAGTGCCATCAAATGCTTCCTCCATGAGCTCCCCAGACACACAGCTCTGGCGTCAGGAGAGCTGCTGTGGATGGTGCCCCGTGCTGCAGAGGGGTACAGCCTCAAGGCTTTGCATTTCTAGAGCGGGAATTCGCTGCCACCTGGAAACAGGTCGCTTAGCTAGGAAGAAGATTAGAATTTGAAAAGGCCCCTTCAGGGACCGGTCTGGTGACATTCCTGCGGGCATTGTTTCGGAGGATCTGTCCTGGTTTCTAGTGCCGGGTCTGTTGCTGGGTGGGGCTGGCTCTGCAGCCCTGCTGCTTTGGGACTGTTTGGGGTCCTGGCTGCAGCGAGGATTAGGGCAGCCATGGTAACACAACACTGAGGTGTTCGGGCAATACACACTGCCTTGGCAGGAAGCTGCAAAACCTTCCCCAAACAGCCGCCCGAAGGAATGAATTGTAGTTTCCTCTGCCAAGGAGCGATCTGCTTTGGAGTTTTGTGGTATTAGTCTATCAGGACTTGTTCTTTTATTTCTAATTACCTACAGTGGTATCTGTAGCGGTGTTCTGCTCTTGTTCTCAGATTCTGCTCTTTGGTAAGCAGCTCAGTGTGTGGAATGTACTTGGCTCTAGAAGTGGGAAATTACCCCAGGACATCCTGTCAGTGGCTCCAACGTCTCCAAATTTAACCCCCCCTTGCTCTCCTTCTCTGTGTGCTTTGATAGATCTGAAAGGTCAGGGTTATTGCAGTATTACTGGTTGGCCTTGTCTGCTATTCATGGTGAAATGCTGTGGTGCAGTGATGTAAGTTACTGTGCTTAAACTTATATTACACAAAGAGACTTACTCAAAAAGAACCTGTATTTGTGATTTGCTTTGGTCTGGGGGTTTAAAACTTGAGTTTCATGGCTGCTTCTCTTTAAAAGTTTGTTCTTTTTTAAGGTTAAGTGCTTTCTATAACAAGTTTACTAATCCATGTTTGTCCTGGTTATATGTTAAACCATGAAGGTTTTTTTTCATTTGAAGAATTAACAATTGTCAAATATCAATGGTATGATATACTTGGTTTGGAGAATATATATATGAATTGGGGAGGTTGTTAAATAGTTGCTAGATTATGGGCAGTGTGCAAGCTAATCCAAGCAACTGATTCTATACATGAATCAGTTCTGTTTTATGCTGTTAAAGTATAAAACAGTCTGCTCTATACATGTTAAAGTATCAATCTAAAGGCTTCATAATTTAGCTTATGACTGTATGATTTTCCTGAATTTTGTCCATTTTGGCTAAACTAGAACACTCCACAGTGACATGTTCATGGTATTCCTGATTGAGGATCTCACATTTAAAATTAGGTAGCTTTAGGTTCCTAAATTCAAGTCTAAGTGTAACTTGGGATTTTCATTCTTTTGTAACCTTTGCTTGTGCACCTTTTCTTGTCTTCTTTTTCAGGTGAAAGGCCTTTTAAGTGTCCCTTTGAAGGATGTGGCAGGTCATTCACAACATCTAATATTAGAAAGGTTCACATCAGGACACACACGGGCGAAAGGCCTTATTACTGTACAGAGCCAGGATGTGGGAGAGCTTTTGCCAGTGCAACTAATTATAAGAATCATGTGAGAATACACACAGGTACATGAGTGATTTATTGTATTTTGAAGTGGAATCTGCTTGGGAGAGGCTGTGTCATTCTCCTTGTGAACAATGTTTTGGTGTGTTGTAATTGGGTATAGTCATGTTTTATGACTTGGCTTGGTAATTCTGTTTGGGTGTCCTCTCCCCTCAGCTGAGGATATTTAAGCAGTTAGATTTCCCACCTTGCTGTCAAGACAGAATAATTTTGGTTTGGATACAAATTTTTTAAACTGGGCATTGGGCTGAATCCTTAATATGATTCTGGGACTTGCTTCCCTTGTGAGCTGTTTCTTAAATAAATACCAGTAAAGGACAAGTCTGAGCTTAACTTTGGCTCACTGTTATGAGTCACCCTTTCATCCCAGCTGTATTTTTCTTGCTGCTGGAACTGTGGTCAAAACTTCCTTTTTTGTAGACTAGATGTGAAAATACATACCTAGTGAGCAGAATACTTATTTGGTGAGCAGAAATAATAAGCACAAATTTGAAGATTCTAAAATGTAAAAGCCAGTGATAACCAAATCAGCTTGGCAGCATTATGTATGTTATAGAAACACAAACAAACTTCATAGAGCAACATTTTATAGCTTAGTTTCTATTTTTAGTTTACAATGTAATTTGGGCACTTGTTCCATTGATTTTTAAATGGAAGGGGTTTTTATATGAAACCATAATTGTTTATACACATGCTTCCTATGGATTTCCTCAGAGCTTTCAATACTCAAAAGTTATGTCAGTCAATCAATATATGTGTAGATCATTGAGGAATATATCTGATCATTGAGGAAAACTATGGGGCTTCCAGTAATAAAAGAACAAAATTCCCAGTACAATGACAATAATTGCAGCTTTAACCTGTATCATTCAGCCTTCATCAGAAGGATGTTTTAGATGGAATGATAGGGAGAAAAATGGGCCAAATTCACTGGCAGTAATTCTTAAAGACAGTAAGATGTTATATTGATAAACTTTGTGAGGCTGAACTTCTCTGTTGCCTTTGAAATTAAAGTATGGTTGGCAATGAAGGTTTGTCCCCAAATATCATTTGCTGGCAATTTTTCCTGTGCATCCTTAATAAAGTTTTATTTATCTCTTTTGTTTTCCTCTGCAGGGGAGAAGCCCTATGTGTGTACAGTTCCTGGCTGTGACAAACGTTTCACAGAGTATTCCAGTTTATACAAACATCATGTTGTACATACTCATTCCAAACCCTACAACTGCAATCACTGTGGGAAAACCTACAAGCAGATCTCTACCCTTGCTATGCACAAACGAACTGCACACAACGACACAGAGCCCATTGAGGAAGAACAAGAGGCTTTCTTTGAGCCACCTCCAGGTTAGAATTGCAGCCTTTGAATCTCTAGTTAGAAAAAAAAAAAAGGTCTGGATGGTGTTTTGCTGGGGGATTTTGATAGCCAAGGAAATGAAAACATAGATAAAAAGTTAAAGTACCTAATAAACATATCTTAATTTCTCTGTAAGACTTTTTAGGGTGGTAGGCAACTTGTAAACAGAAATTGCATGGTAATTGGCCATATAATAAACTCATTTATAGCAGTCATGGTGTTAAGAGAGAAATTTGAGTTGCAGTCTCAGCAAGCCTGCTAAAAACATGAATGTGGCTAAGGGACCAGAGAGACTCCAAGCTGATTACAACTTACTTTTGTTAGGGATTTTTCAAAGAGTGTATGTAAAACCATGGCTGGTGACAATCTTTTGTGTGGGAGTAAAGGCTCTGCCTTGAGAAAAAAAATATTTGTTTTTGCAGTACAGTGATATGTGCTGGCTTTGCTGTGGTTTAGAGCAGTTTCTGTAAACTGTCCTAGAGGCAGAGATGGAAAGGAGCTGCTGGGCTGCAGTACTCCTCAGAGTTTGCTGCTCATGGTATCATGAGTATTGAATCCTATGAGTATAAAGGATCACACTGAAGGAAATACTGTGAAAGGACAAACACCACTTGTCAAATTGTGATTTTTGATGTGCCTGAAGATCAGAAATATCCCCACAAACTGTTTTGGTTAGCAAAGTTGTTTTGCACCATGTTCGTGGGAAACTGTGCTGAATGCCTCAAGCAGACTTACTATAGCTTAATTCCTTCCTTTAAGGGAATGATAACATTTATTTGCTGAGGTTAAACATTTATCAAGATAATGAATTTACTTAAATCTTCACACAAAGGCATGTCACTAGATTCTTCTGTATGTTGGTTAATTAATAACTTTAAAAAAAATCCAGTTGTGTTTGCATGGAGTCCCTTGCAGGGAGAGGTTAACATTTAATGAATAAATTAGAAATGTTTATCACATTTTAATATTTGCTTACAAACTGAATGTATATGTAGTATTTATGTGTCTTTAATCTGATTGCTAGAAGATTATACCCCATGTTCCCAAAATAAGACTTTCTGACTTGCTTCTGGTATATTTCCTTCTTTTATTTTTCTCATCTTTCCACTAGTTTTTTTCTGTTGGAGTGTTTAAAACCTTCAGACAAGACTGGGACTTGTCATTGGCTCTCCTGATGGCATTTAGAGTATGGAAAGTAACCTCTTGCATTTTTGTGCCCAATAGGTCAAGGTGAAGATGTGCTCAAAGGCTCCCAGATCACCTATGTGACGGGTGTAGAGGGAGACGATGTCATTTCTGCACAGGTTGCTACAGTCACTCAGTCAGGATTAGGCCAACAAGTAGCACTAATATCCCAGGATGGAACCCAACATGTAAGTGACTCAGGGTCACCTGCTGACAAAAGCAGGCTGAGAATTGAGGCACAGGTTCTCCATGGGCTCTCTGAAATCACACAGGATTCTGGATAAATGTTGGTGGAAAGAAACTTCTTTGGAGCTGTGTCAGGATATCTTTAGGGTCGTGCTCCAGTGGAGTACCTAAGTGAAATTACATATTCTGACACATGAACTGTAAAGTTTTCCAAAGTTAGGGGATTGGTCTCTCCTTGTTAACTTTGTCACTTTGAAAAGGGCTGTTTTAACAACTGTTGTATATACAGCCTGTTTCTGGGTTTCTCACAGTTCCCAGATTATGCTGTTAATGTCTGATGGGCATCTTCACTGGCTTGTCTGCACACACTTTGGGGGATTGAGGGGTGGGAAGTCTTTCCAGTCCAGGTGCTTCCTTCACAAGCAGTTTGGTTGGTAGTGTGCAGTTTCTAACATAAACTAAAGGATAAGGAATCCTTTGATACTATTTTCCACTTGAACATTCCTATGGCTGTCTTTTTTTTTAAGGTTTTCCATAGATACATATTTTTAAGGATTTCATATGAAATTTCTTTGGAAGGGGATTTCAACACAACTTTCTTGATTCACGGTGGCAGTATGTTGAAGGCTTTGGGGGAAAAATTTCAATCAGCTGGCAGGGCAACTGAAGTACCAGTAATATATGAAAGAATATATTCTGAATATATATTCTGAATTCAGACTGAAATAAAATATCCAAGGGGTCTGATACATTGGAAATTCAGCAATACTAAGTAACTGGTAATTTTTACCCTCTAAAATGAAGTCCTGCAGAAGCCTTGACACAGAATTCTTACATTTAAATTATCTTTCAGCTTGACTTCAGTTCTGGGATTTATTAACTTGTAAATCAGATATCAAATTATATATCTGATACCTTAATGCATTTATACTGGAGACATCAGTAATTTATATCATTAATTAGTTATGGATTGTTTATTTGTGGCTTCAATTCTAAGCCCTCATAGGGCCTTTTAGTATTTACATCAAGATCAAAGTATGTCAGGTGGTACAACCTTAAATTCCAGTGACCTCTGTGGAAGACACATGCATAGATAATATGTTATGCTGTTTTTTGGCATAACATGGAGTTGTGGGCTCTGGGATTAGGCTTGCATCCCCCTCTACTCCTGAGGGCCATATTCTGTTCTGTGAGCAGGTCAGTGTGTCTGAAAGGTCAGAGCTGTTGGATGCCAGCCAGTGGGGCAGAGGGAATGAGGCTTGAGCAGCTCTGAGCCCGTTCCTTGCCTCAGGAGCTGCTGTGTGTTGCAGGTGAACATTTCCCAGGCAGACATGCAGGCCATCGGCAACACCATCACCATGGTGACACAAGATGGCACCACCATCACCGTCCCTGCCCACGACGCCGTCATCTCCTCGGCCGGCACGCACTCGGTGGCCATGGTCACTGCAGAGGGCACCGAGGGACAGCAGGTGAGGGACCCTGCCCTGCACTCCTGTCCCCTCAGGGCTGGTGGCAAATGGGCCCTGAGCCACCACACTGCTGGCACTGATGCAGATGTAGCTCAGCAGTTTCCAGCACCTGGCCCACACATCCCCTCCTAAGTGCCTGATGTGTTCTACCCAGGGCTGTACATCTGCAGGTTTTAAAATGTTTTAAAAACAAGGGGACACCAAGAAAAATACCTGAGGTACCAGTCCAATGATTCATTTAGGTGTCTGTAAAATAACACCTAGAAATGCCAAGCTTTTCCCCCAAAGTCACACAGTAAATGTGTGACAAAACTAAGTATAGAATCCAGTATGAACTATAATTTCATTGGTTAATATTATGGGACTGTAATTTATTTGGCAGATGGGAAACATTTGTGTAAGTCTATATCTGTGGGTTGGTTTTTAATATACATATAAAACAGCTAACTTTTTAGTACAAATATGATGTTATCTTCAAGTTAAAATTCATTCTACTGTTCTAAAATTGCACCACATGAAAATAAAGATAATTATTAATCTCTGTGTAGATAATCACAGGTCTGTAGGTGCATTTATTGAATTGCTGCAGTCCTGAGAATATTTATATTTTAAGAGCTAGTAATAATTTGGAGAACACAATTATGGCAGCTTTTGTTTTGCACAATACAATTATGCTGCTGAGTGATCCCAGCTTTGAAGGCAGTGGTGGTGGTAGGAGGTGAGGGGCAGGAACAGATGTGCCAGGCACACGGTGACTGTGTCCCTTTGTCCTGAAGGTTGCAATTGTGGCCCAGGACCTAGCAGCGTTTCACAGTGCCTCCTCAGAAATGGGACACCAGCAGCACGGACACCACCTAGTGACGACAGAAACCAGACCTGTCACATTGTTGGCCACATCCAATGGGACACAAATTGCAGTACAGGTAAGATGGGGAGAAATGGTTTTTTTGGAGTGTTTCTTAATTCTAGAGCTAGAAGCTACTTAGTCAGGTAACAAGATTATTTGAATAAGCTTGGTTTCCCTGAAAAAAAAAATAGTCCACAACTAAACTATCACATATTTAAAATAATATATAGGGTTAGGAAGAGGAATAAACAGCATCTGATTTTCCAAATCTACTTGTAGAACTCTGAAATAAGGGGAAGGCTGGGGGAGGTCTAAACTTCAAGTCAACCAAGTAGTTCATGGACTCACAGGTTTTCAGTGAAAAAGTGCTTTTGTTCATCCTTCAGCTTTACATATAAGATTGACACATATAAATCCAAACTCTCAAGGATAAATTGCTATGAACTTATAAAATTAGCAAATTTGTTATTTGAACCTTGAAATGCTAATAGCAAAATAGGGCAAACAGTTATATAGAAAGATTAATAATCAGAAATCTCTGGAAATAGTGACCTTCTGTAATGTGCCAAACCAGCACAGTACAAACAGTCTCTGTAAATAGTTCCTCACATTGTTCAAACACTGTCAGGAAAAGGTAATTTCTAGGTATGAAAGAGCTCTTAAGAGCTCAGATTGAAAGGAATAGTATTAATATCCTCAAGCAGAAACAAGAGATTGTTATTTTACCCTTTGTTAAATGGAAAGTAGCAAGTCAGAAGCTGGTGAAAGCTGAGAAGCCCTGAATTCTGAACGCCTCTCTTTTGAGCTAAGTTGGCACTAATCAAAACTGCCTGTAAGAGAAACCATGTCAGAAGGCAATTTTTGCATGAGGGAAAGAAAAAAAGTAGCTAAAAGGGTCCTTTGAATAAAAGGAAAACAGGCGCACTCTGCACAAGCCCCTCTTCTGTTACCAGCAATGGAGCATTAACTTAAGTCTCTTTACAATAATTAAACTTAAAATACCCAAATAGAAGAGAGGGATTTAAAAATTAAAATACAGTTGATTATTCCTGAGAGTTTGATTGGCTTTTCTCTTGTACTTCAATACTAACAAATTAATCCATTTGGTTTCTAAGTCCTGGTAAAGCCAGTAGCCTGACAGTCCTATTGAAATCCTAATGAGGTGCAAACAGAGGTCTGGATTTGAGGGATCCCGAATGTGATATGCAGTGACTGTAAAAATAACAAGTGATACTTACAATTGTCCCATTAGGTCCAGCAATTTGGTTTTAGCTTTCACACTCTCATATGTGTTTTTTTCTGAGCCAATAGGTAATGGCCAGCTTTACATTTTTTGGTGAGATTGAGGTTGTCTTCAGTGTTCCCATGAACACAGTATAAAACTCCATGGATTCCTTCCCAAAATTGTGTCAAGTTGTATTTATTCAGGGTTGCTTATCTTACTTCTGGTAGTACCAGATAGTTTAGAGAGGAAATTAACTGTAGAATCAAACAGTGTCATCACAACAGCTTTTTTATGCAGTTGGGATTCTGCAATAAATGAACACTTTTTCTATAATGTCATGTGGTGTTCCAAAGAGCTGACTTTCTGTTAGGAGAGTTAAGAAAAATGAAGATGTTTGCTTGCTTTACGAGTGATAAAATGAAATGCAACAGCCACTATGACTTCTGTGCCTGGTCTGAACTTTGTAATATCTGCCAAGTAAAATATCACCTATTTTGTGGGTCATGAAGTGTGTTTATCATGCAGCAGTTCTTTGAAGCACATGTATTTGGTGGTTACACATAAACTCAGTGTAATCTCCTAGCAGCAGCTATCTTAATTGTCAAGCTGATTAGATAGCTGCTGGTATATATTATCATCCAGGAGAGGTGTGACAATACTGATCACACTTATTTGGGCTGAAGTACTATTTGGTATCTAGATCTTTGCTTTCAGAACTTTTTTGATGCATTTATTATTAACATTTTGGATTTCTTTCTGTTTGAATGTGTTTGTTTCAGCTTGGAGAACAACAGTCTCTGGAAGAAGCCATTAGAATAGCCTCCAGAATACAACAGGGGGAAACACCAGGGATTGATGATTAACTTGTAAAACTGCTACCAGAACAATAGAGTGAAAGGTATTTTATTTTCAACCAACAAAGGTCCATGCCAGCAACAGCCCGTAAAAACTTTGAAGTCCCCCACTCACTGATACTGTGTACACATTTTATGCAAGAGTGAAGAACATTTTCTAAGTTTTGTGTACATAACCCTTGGAATGGACTGACATCATCTACTTCCAACCGTTGCATTCAGGAATATGGAATTAGGATTATATAGTAAACTTCCTTGTTATCCTTTCATCAGATTTCAGACTGGTCTACAAGCAAGTAAAAAATAGAAGTATTGGAATTAATTTTTAATGTCATGTACAAATAATGAAGGCATTACTGAAGATTTCAGCTGTTTAAATAACCATTTCAGGAACCCTTACAAGTAATAAAGGCAACAAAGCCTTTTTAAATTGCATTCCATTAATGGAAAAGTCTTGGATTTTGAGCCTACTACTGTAAATCTTCGTATTTTGATTTGTTTCATACAGATTTGAATACTCTTTAGATTATCTACCCCATCTCATTCATTGTAAATACAGACTGTTAATGCTGGAAGTGCTAATTATATTATCTTTAAATTGGATTATGTACAAAGAACTGGTTGTTGAATATTAAAGAAAGTAAATCTAATGATTTTGTTTCTTTACATATTTTACTTAAGATGTTACTCTTGAATTATTATGCAATAAAATATAGCAAGATTGTATTGTTTAGATAGGATGATATTGTCATGTGACATACTGTTTTACTTCTTACTGAGACTGAAGTTCAAATTATTTATTTACGGCCTTGTGTAAATTTTTCCAAAGTTTATTTATCATAAACTTAATTTTTTTGGCATTAATTTTGGTCGTAATCCACTATAGTGTATTAAGCAAATACTGGTAATAGTTATTTCAGACATTCTAGAACACTACAAGAGTGAT
The DNA here is from genome assembly GCA_013401375.1 of Spizella passerina. Taxonomy (NCBI): domain Eukaryota; kingdom Metazoa; phylum Chordata; class Aves; order Passeriformes; family Passerellidae; genus Spizella; species Spizella passerina. The sequence continues at coordinate 129,459 of WBNQ01068495.1, read as the reverse complement.
TTTCACTAAAAGGTGAAGTTCCCCATTTTCAAGTGAACTATTTTCAAATGGTGCATTTGCAGCAAAAGTCCAAGTACTAATAGTTGTTTTCAACAGTTCTGAGTGCCTGCTGCTACCATTCAGTACCTAGGATGTGCTTGATAATCAGTGCTTTTGAAAATCAGGACACAAGTTACTAGGAAAAAGGGATTAATGATGATGTAAGTACAATGCTCCTCTCCAACTATCATTCTGTAAAGGAAAAAATCCATTGTAGATATGTCTAAAATATACAGCAAAATGTAACTTTCAATTTTTTTTATATGAAGAAGTGTTTTTACTTTTGTCTTGTTAGCAAGCTGGTTAAGCAAGTTAAACATTTTTGGCTTCCTGTAAGATTCAGTGCTTATTTTAGATTAGTGTCAAGAGCACTTCTGAAACTGAAGCCTCACCTTTAGCTTTCTCAAGGGAAGGATTGAACAGCCTCTGGACAAAGTCTTTATTAAGGAATCCCAAGTATTGTAAGGTGCACATCCTACATGAAAAGATAAAGTCCATAACTAAGTACCCTGAGGTATTTGACCTCAGAAAGGCCAAGTTTGAATAGAATGAGCCAATTTATTGTGAATTACTGTATCAGTGTGGGTTGCAGCCTTTTATGTTTTCTACACAGAAGCAGTGAAAGAATACAGTACTGTGGGATAGATGGGGACAAAGGAAAGGCCATTTTCTGCATAAATTACAAAGTAAAACTTGGAAACATATAGGTTGTCTGTAACTTTTGTAAAGAATTGAGGTTGCTTGCTCACTTAGGTGCCAGTTTTCCTGAAATGTTGTAAATCTTGATATCCCATGGAGATAAATGTACTATGCAAGGAGGATTAATTGCCTGTCAACTAGATCAGTTTCTTAGTACTTATCACCTTTTAGAAATTAAAGTTCTATCATTTGATGTGAATGTTCAAGGGGTTTTTTTTTCCTTAAATTTCATTGCTAATAGTTTCTGAAAATGGTGGCTGGAACGGTGACTTTGACTTAGCAAAGAAATAACTTCAGTTCTTATTTCTTTTCCTTTCCCAGGACATTTCCTGACCACTGTACAAATGTGAGTATTCTTTCTCTTTCATACAAGTTGTTTTGTTGCAAGGTGTTCATTCACAATCAGCTCAGTCAGGAAAGCTGTGGTATTTTAAAAATTATTTCTGTGACTGTTTCCTTATCAGTTACTCTTGCAAAACTCCCAAGTCAAAGGTGGTGCTTCCATGTTTTGCTAGCTCCCTCGACACAAACAAGGTAAAATGCTTAGTGTTTAAAGAGCTGAGGTGATTGTGTGCCTTAGCTGCAAGGCCTGCCTTCATAACAGACCTTGCTGATTCTCCCCTGCTGCTTCCATGCAGCCAGCACTGGAAGGAGCTTTGCTGGTAGCTGAGGCTGCACGTTGGCATTGGAAGGTCCTGTAGCAAAGTTTAGACAGGACAAGATTGGGTTAGATAGACAGGAAAATTGGCAAAAAGGATTTCAGGAGGAGGAAGCAGAGATTATGATGGCACTGGGTGTTTGGCAGCGGAAATCTCTACACTTTACCCACAGATTCTACCCCTCTTTTGAAAACTGTCTCAGAGGGAATGCTGTGGCACACACAAAGAAGTAGCTTGTAGAAGATAAGCCCTGTAAAGCAAATGAGCTCAGTGTATCACTGCCTCTTGCAGACTGACTCCCACAATTCCCGTAGGATTTTTCTCTTGTATGTCAATTCCGGGCCTATACCAATTCTCCCCATGAAGGAATGAGCCCTAAGTCTTTCCAGACCTTGCAGTCAACTTTTCCCTTTTACGTATTTCTCCAGATTTTCCCTCTGGTGGCCTTTGCTTTACGGTAGTTTAGTGTCTCTCCCGATAGTGAAAGAGGTGATTCTTTTCGGTGCTGCAGGCTGGTGACTAATTGTGCCAGACACACTCTGCATAACAACAGGACGGCTTTTACCGCGAAGGGCTAATGGTTTTCATGGGAGTAAATCCTGCTGTGAACAGCCCTCATCCTGCTGCTGTGACTAAGCCCGGCTCAGCTGACCGATACCGCAGGTCTGGTGTGAGACAGGCACGTGGTGTCTGCTCAGCACAGGGCAGGATGGGCTCAGGCAGCGATAAATACAGGCTGAGCTTTGCTCTGCTTCCCGACCCTCCTCACCCCTCAAATACTGCCCCAGTTTGTCCCACTGCCCGCTCTGGGTTCTGCGAGGACTGTGCTGTAGCAGGGGAATCCCTGTGCCCTGCTGTGCTCTCCCAGTGCACTCAGGGAGCCTTCCCCAGGGAAGCATGGTGTGGAGTAAGGATCTCATCGAAAGTGCTTCTGCATCTGGCAACTCCAGCTCTGCAGCTGTTGAGGTTTGTCACTCTGCACCTTAAGCTGACCAAGATGCACAAGCGCCCCATAACAAACCTGTTCTGTTCACTCTGAGTTTGTCATTGAATGAAAACAAAATTTCTGTGAAATTTTCAAACAGCACTATCTGCGTGACATGGAAGCTGATTTTCTTAAACAGTAAGGTTTTGAGAGACTGGAAATGACAGGTAACTTGTGTCCTGTTCAGCTAATAACTTAGAGTTGTTTAAAGCTTTTAAAAATGTATTTATTCAGCATGCATCATTTTTGTCTTGAAAAAATGGAAATTGCCTTGTCTTTGCAGAGGCATATAATCAAACTCCAGCCCCTTGTTTATAATAAGGTACTCCTACTTTTTTATTTGCAAAGTATGTATTTGAACACCATTTTCCCAAAAGTATCCTGTGTTCTATGGATAAAACCTTCTAAAGCATAGACACCTATGACAACAAAACTAAAATCAAGAGCCATTTTCAGTTCCTTTGTTGGAGGTAGTAAACTGCACTCAAGCTGAGGCAGAGAAGCAAGCATTTTTCCTTGTTGTGTGTATTGTAAAATGTCCCATCAGTTTGGCATTCCTTTGATTCTGTATTTCATTCTGCTGGTGGAGTTCACTTGGCCAGAGGAAAATGTAACAATCTCATTAGGCCATCACCATTAGCACTAAGTTGTTGACACCTCACCCTATCAGGAAGGGGTGATACCAGACTTTTTAACTGAGGGTATATTCAAAGCAGACTTTAATTATCCCAATAAACATAAAAGCTTATACAATTATCTTAATAAACATAGAAGCCTGTATCAACAAGTGAGCACCTGGTCCTATGCAGTCTGTGTATTTATCTCTGCTGGAAATGTGACCCCCTTCAATCCAATCCATCTCAGGTTCTGAAACAATAAGAGTTTTCTTTGGATTATTACTGTTCTGTTTAATTATTTGCAGCACTTTGCTCAAAGGAATGACAAACCATTTACACTTTCAGGGCACCAGTAACTGCCTGGAACTTTTCCTGTAAGTAAAAAGTATCTTATGTGGTTGTCAAAATCCCCAATGTTTTACCTTTTCTTTTGTTTAAATCCATCATCAACCTTTAAGTTGATTTGCTGCTGCTTTGTACTTATTTTTCAAGAGACGTTTTGACTCTCCATTGTGTTACTGCTTGGTTCTGTAGGATTTGCTGAGAGGTTCCTGAACAGGCATCTTAGTGAGGCAGGACAAGGGCAAGAGGCTGACTTTCCAACTCCTGGCATGTCTGCTGGCATAACAAAAACTACCACAAGGATATAAAAAGCTCCTGGAGATGCAACAATGGTCCAAAGCTACATCTCCAGTGGGGTTTTTTCCCTGGTGTAGGGCTAATTCAGATTTGAATATCGGTTGTAATGACTGAAAAATCAGAAAGTGCAAGAATGGTTTGTGGGACAGATGGGATTAGCTGCTTTTTGTTTTTAAACAGATACATTCAAGAGACAGATTTTTTAAAACTATTTTTATCTGCACACCCAAAAATGCTTGTAAAATGTCTTACCTTAAGTGATGCTCATAAGAGATTATTAGAAGAGTAGTAGATTTGGGAAAAGGCACCATACCTCTCTTATAGTTTTGCATGTTCCTGAAGGAGAAAAGGGAAGCAGGCAGGTTAGTGATAGAGATAAATTAGTAGTGTAGTGACTACTTAGTTTCTGTGCATTAGACATTGTGACTTTTCAATTGCTGGTACAAAATCTTTCTATTTTGGTAATTTTCACTTGGCCTCAACAGAGGAATGGGACATTCTAATTGCACAAGTTTCAGTCATGGCAATTTTCCACTCTTCAGATGTTTTGGAGGAAATTTCTTACCTGAATACAACTCCCAGGAACAGATTGTTTTGCCATTTTCTGGTTAAGCAGATTTCAAGTGTTAAGAGGTAAACTTAAAAGCAAAAAAGGGAGTCACTAAAAACTGTCATGAGTGTGTGCTCTCATAGTCATAGAGAATTACTGAATTGTATGTGACTGCTTGGCACAACCTGTACTTTTTTAATGTACTTTGTACATTTTAACTTCTGAATACCTTTGGATTTTCCCTGAAATTCCTAAATTTTGGATCCAGAAGCTGTTCTTTACTTTGTGGACACCTTGGTGCTGTCAAAATCACTGTTCTGTTCTCTACCTTGTTCTCTTGCTGTTATTATTTAGAGTTCTGGGTGAATAAATCCCTGAGCAATGTTCTCTCTGCCTGCAGACTATAGACTAAAAAGAGAACAAGGACTGGCAGCACCAGCTATTGGCATGTCTTTGGATATACAAAGTCCATTTTTGATGGGAAACACAAACTCTGGACCTTGTAATTGAAGAGAAAGAGGCTGCCAGCTAACAGCAGCTGTTAGCAGCACCATCCCAGATAAAATAATGTTTAATCTGCTCACCTTTAGGCTGTCAGTGGCCCAGACACAACATCTCCCAGTTGGCACACTCCCACTGGGACTGTTATGTCCCTGAATATGCCAAGTTCTGTGTGAGCACTGGTATGCCATTGCTGGCACTGGTGATAAGCACTCTGCTCCCTGAGTACCTGCTGAAAACCAAGATAAAAGCTGGGAAAACAGCAAAGATCTCTCTCTGCTCTCAGTTCTCCACCAACAGCCTTGGCACAGCTGCCTGTAGTGTTTCTGTTCTTCATAGAAACAGCTTTACCTTCTTCCTCTTCTGCTCTCTCACTCCATTTACACCTGCGCTGATGAGGTGAATTATGCTGGCTGATGTAGACTGGGTTTCAACCAGATTTTGGCAGAACTCTTCCTATTTGATGGAAGTGGTTTTGGAGGATTCCAGATGAGCTTGCAAGTGCAGGAACCCTGACAAGATGGCAATGCCACTTCTCTGGCAGTTCTGACAGCCAGACAAATTGGCCATTGTTCTATTTCTTCCTCATTTTTTACTTCCCCTGCTAGCCACAAAAGTTGGAAACAATGGTTTCCTTGAGCTCGAAAACTCCTAGTTAAAAGCAGCTGTTTGCCTGTAAGTGTGTGCAGCTCCAGATAAATATTTCTAGTAGCACAATCTTCAGTGCACCTTAGGAACAAGTACTATAAAAACAAATTTTGTAAATATGTATCCTGAAAACTGTTAAACCACTCAAATTTGTAGGAGTATCAGCCAGGCACTGCCTAGCCATCAGTTTGTGTGCTGTTACATCTGTTGGAAGAATCAGGGCTTGCGTCTGTAAGATCTGTAGCAGTTGAGAGGTGCAATTTAATCAGCTTCAGAGAATTTGGGATGATTTGGCACAGTGTGGAAAGCTGCAGAGCTCCTCCTCACTGAGCTTCCTCCTCTGGTCATGTCCATTGCTCAGGTGCTTTCTGGGAGGGAGTTGGCTCTGTGGGGCTCCTCATGCTCATCACAAGTGTCACAGGGGAGCAGAGTTCCACTCAGTCTGGGCAAAATCACCTCTTCAACACAACTGCTCATGGTCCTGTCAGACTACAGCAAAACAATGGGTGTGAGTACAGAGCAGCACATACACAGAGCCTGTGAACTCTTACACAGCAGCTGTGCATTTTGTTAGCTACATATTTATTCACTACTTCCCTTTCTTAATTGCTTTCAGATTGCAAATAAACTTGCTTTTAAAATCACTGTGTTACTGTTGTCTCCTTATTTCTCTATTCCTTTTTTCATTTCCTCTCCTGTCTTCTCCTCAGAAATACTTTCTTCTCTGTACAATTCTGAATTGTACCACTTGATTTTGTCCCACTAAACTGTTCCAGTGATTAGTAATTCATTGTAATTCATTAGTAATTCATTCAATTACAACAGGGCTTCTGGACTTCAATCTGTCACTTGCTGTTTCCAAATACTGTGTCTGTAGGATCCAGAAAGCATGAGTTATATTAGGTTGGGTTTGGGAAGGAAACTGCAGGCTTTGACATTACAGGGGGAGGGATTTATTAAAAGCTTACAGTCTTTAAACTTTTTCAAAGAAAAGGAAACTTCATTTATGACTGAAGCAAGCCACAGATAGTGGCTGGGAAGTTTTGAGTCACTTATAAGAATTGCTTTGCATCTCCCTCTGTGAGCTCTGATGGGAGAAAAAGGTGTTGGAGATTCTATTTTTACATAACCTCCTCTTACATCATCTGTTCTAAAACTTGAATGCTTTAGTTAGTACTTGCTGTACAGGGGACCTCATTTTTAAAAATTAATATTTTAAATGGAATGTTAGTGTGGTTCTAAATTATTGTACAACAGGTGGGTTTATACTTGACTTGATGTAACCCTATCTCTGTCCCATTTTCATAGGTTGTGCTGGCTACTTTCAGTTTTCTGAAACCTGTTTTCAGTTTTCTCCAAAATGCAAATCTCAAAACTTGTGTTCCTGTGGCCCATCACTGCTTGTCCTAAGACCAGGACAGCTCTCTGCAGAGAAATGGCTATTTTCAGGCAGAAGAGGTTAAAGAATTTGGCATTGCCAGAAGTGGAATAGAGGACACTGCCATCCATCCCTGTGGGTGCGAGGTTCTGCTCTCCAGGAGTGTGCCAGGGGCAGCACATGAGGATTGTGTGCTGGGTGAAGAGGGGATCTCTGTGGAGGAGGCCGGAGAGGGGCTGTGCTGCAGCGTCCGAGCATCCAGCTCAGCTCCGAGCTGTGAATGGATCCCGGCACTGCCTGCGTGTCCCGGGAATGCCCTGCGTGCCCGGGGAATGCTCCCCAGGTGTACCCAGCTGGGCTTTGGGTTCCCCGGGGCTCCCGTGGCTGGAAGAACTCCTATTTCTTCATGTGCCTTGTTACCCAAGGGGCTCGTTTGAAGTGATTTGGTTCAGAAGGGAGGGGCAGGTTTATCTGTTGGGTGTAACCAGACAGAAAACGGAGCCAAGAGGCAGAGTGGTTGCACGCGTAGGGAGGCACGTCTGATGACAGCATCCAGCATCCATGGCCTTCGCTGTGCTGGGGCTGGGTCCGTCTGGAAGTGTCCTACGGGAGCAGCGCCCCGGCCCTTTAAACCACGTGCGTGCTGCTCCTGCAAATACAGCAATGGAGCTGGCTGCACTTGGGAAAGGAAAAACGCGCCTTTAACTGGCGCAGAAGGTGCTGCTGTTATTATTATTATCATTAATTAATTAAATACTGTATTATTATTATTACTGTAATTTTTGCGCGCTCAGTTCCAGCAACTCTACGGGAGCCAGACCACGTTGCAGAGGAGCGGGGAGCGGCAGTCCCGCAGGGCGGCGCGCTGTCCCCGCGGTGTCCCGGGAGTTGCCCGGGCGGGGCAGGCGCTGTCCCCGCGGTGCTCCCGGCGCTCCCGGACGCCGTCTCCAGGCGGTTCCCGCTGCCCGGGCGGGGCAGCCCCGGGGCTAAAATGGCGCCGGGCGCGCGCCTCACGGGCGGACACGTCCGCGCGGCCGCCTCGGGGCGGGGCCCCGGCCGAGCCCCGCCCCCCTGCTCGCGCCAAAGCGGCCCGTGACGCGACCGCCCGCGGCCCCGCCCCCGCGCGCCGTGTTTTCAAACCCGGTGGGCGGGCGCGATTGGCCGGCGTGCGCGGCACGTGACCAACGGTCGCGGGAAAGCCGCGGAGTCCGAACGGCGCGCGGCGGGACCGTTCGTGGGCAGCGCGAGCCGAACCGGCACCGCACGCGGGCGGAACGCGGGCAGCGCAGCGGGAACGGCACGGGCGGAGCGGCCGCCATGAGCTTCCTCAGCCTGCAGCGGGCGGCGCCGCCGCGGCGCGTCTCGGCCCGGCGGGCGGCGGCCCCGATCCGGCAGAAGCTGCTGTTCCTGAGCGGCCACAGCGACTGCGAGGAGGAGGAGGAAGAGGAGGAGGAGGAAGGCTGCGGCAGCAGCAGCGCCAACAGCACCGGCGAGGACTCGGCGTTCCAGGAGGCGGACTCGCCGCTCTCGGCCGCGCGCACCCCGGCGCGGAGCGACCCGCCCCTGCTGGAGGAGGAGGAGGAGGAGATGGAGCCGGCGGCGGCGCCGCTGCCGGACGAGGGGGACTCGTGGGAGGAGGAAGGCTTCGGCTCGTCGCCGGTCAAGTCGCCCGGAGCCTATTTCCTGCTCGACTCGCCCTCGCCGCTGGCCCCGCACAAGAGCCGCCGCTGCTGCGAGCGCTCCCCGCCGCACCCGGCGGCCGGCGGGTACCGGGGGGCGCGGGGCGAGGAGCCCGGCTCGCCGCTGCCCGACTACCCGGGCACGCCGCCGCACAAGACCCTGCGTAAGCTGCGCTTGTTCGACACGCCGCACACGCCCAAGGTGAGCCGGGCCGGCCGGGCCGTTATGTAACGGCGGGGGCGCCGCTCGGGACCGCGCCGGGGGCTCCGGACGGGGCGGGGCCGGGCGGCGCCGCCTCCCGACGGGACACGGGCACGGGGCGAGCCGCTTACTTAGGTGTTAGTCATATAGAAACAAAAAAGTTCTCCGAGTTTGGCAGTGTTTTGTGGAAGGCGTGTTTGAAAAGTGCGAGCGTGGAGTGTTAAAGCTCCTAAAGTGCGTGCTGGAGCGTGGAGTGGGCGTTGGTTGGTAGGGGTGTAGCCCGAAAGTTAAAGCTCGGCTTGGGGTGTGATCCTGAGCGTGTCTCGGTGAGCTGGCGTGTCCTAGGAGGAATTTCTTCACAGGAAGGGTGACTGGACATCGGAATGGAATGCCCTGGGAGGTGGTGAGGTCACCATCCCTGGAGGTGTTTAAGGAAAGATGGACCGATGGCTCTCAGTGCCGTGGGCTGGGTGACACGGCGGGGTTGGGTCAGGGGCTGGGCCCGCTGATCTCAGAGGCTGCTCCGTTCCGATGGGCTCAGCTTGCCATCCCGGCGTGTTGGAGCGCTGCTGCCGTGTGCCAGCGCTGCTTCAGCCTCTGCACTCCTCCTGCATCGAACGTGAAACACTTCGGTGCTCCGAAACTGGGGGAGTCCAAAGTTTAGAGGGAGAGATGGGTAGCAGCTCTTAACTCTGTCAATAGCACATTTTTGGAAGGCATTTCAACTTTTGAACTCGACGCTGTGTAAAATCCCGTATAGTGAATTTAAATCTAGTGATAATTGGCTTTCTTTCTTCATTACTTTTCATATAGCCCTTTAGAAGTAATCCTGGGATAATCCCCGGGGATAATCTCCCAGGGGTCTATAGGCTATAGATGGAAAACAACTGACTTAAGGTGTGAGGAAGGCTTCCTCCTTAATTGGTTTTCTACAGCTTCCAACTCCAGTGAGGGTTCACTGGTGAAAATCAGTGGTACAAGTTTTAAAAGGTGAAATTGATGGTGATTTTACACCTTGTCAGGAGCAGACACTTCAGAGCTGCAAAAGTTTTGTGGAATGTGATACTAGAAACAAGTTCTTAACGCAACAGTTCAGTGGGGTTCTTAAATTAGGTAGCCAAATTCTACAGAGGTTATCTTTGGAAGATCAGTTGGTTCAAGTATCCAGTGGAAGTACAGAATGTGTCCTGAGAAGCACAGGTCTTCATCTAGGGCAGATTTCAGGACTGCAGTTGAGATTCCCATGTACTGAGTGTTCTTCCCTGTGGTGGTTTAGGCTTTAGTCCTGTCAAGTCTTTATTTTGTTGTTAGGATAAGGTGATGCTCCTGCTTGTGATCCAGTCATCCCTGCATCCTCATCAGAATGGAGGAGACTCAGGTGCAGGGGAGAGGTTTTGTTATGTGCCTGGAGGATGCCTGGTCTGGCAAGTTACCACCCAGAAGATGAGTTTTGGATATTTAACTGACAGTGCAGCCATGCTGCCAATTCTTGAAACGATTTTTGTAGGCTCAGAAAATGAGCCAGTGCATCAATATTAAATGTTGCATTTGCTATTTAAGATTGTCACTTAAATTTGTAGAAATCAAAGATCATTTCGTGTCTGATCTAGCTTCCACATTGTGCCCGTGCAAATCATAGTGATACAGTACAGGATTGTCCTTGAATTTCATCTGTGGTCATTTAATGGACAAAGATTTGTCCAAGAAGTTTAGGTGATTAAATGATCAAAGACAGAAAAAGGTTACTCTCATCATCAGCTTTGCTATATTTTAAAATTAATTTTAGTATTTGTTTGCTTGAACTGTTTCTGTGTAGGGTAGAAAGCATTATGGTTTCTTAGAAAGGCTTTTTGATGGAAATGCAGATATTTAAACAACTGATGCTAGCTTTAATTAGACATTACTGTAATGACGGCTTCAGGCATGACCTGACTGTTTAATGTCTAAGGCAATGTCAAGACTATTAGTGACTAAAAATATTTTGGTTTTGTTTCTTTTTTTTAAATACAGAGTTTGCTTTCTAAAGCACAAGGTTTAGGCTCCAGCTCAGTCAAACTTCGAGGGGGCTCGCTGTTTATGAATGTTGGCAAATCAGAGAAGCAAGAAGAAGATTTTAGACAAACACCTCATGTGAACATCAATCCCTTCACTCCTGACTCCATGTTCCTTCACAACTCTGATGGCAAATGTCGGAGGAGGAAGAGGATACACTGGAATGAGTGAGTGACTTGTAGCTTCCTTTGTTAAACTTGTATTTAGAGCTACTTTTGGCTGCAAAGATTTTGCTACAAATTGCTTCTAAGAATGTATTTTTGCTTGAAGGTTGTTAGTAATGTATAATACAGCTCTAAAAGTATGTGCTTCAAGAGGCATGATAGCATGAAATAATAATTTAGCACTAGATCTTTTGATTACTGTACAGAGGGGATAGACTAGGCTGTGTGCTGGTCTTTTTCCCCTCATACAATGGCCATGCACAGTCTTTTATTCAGGAGGAAAAAAATGCATTAAATACAAATGTGAGACATGAAGAAAGAGATGACAAAGATATTAGCATGGCAATTTTATGAGTTTGTGTTTATAATGTCTAGTGTTCAATTAGTTAACTAAAATTAGATAGAATAAAAGAACTAGATCTCAGAAAAATTCAACAGCTTCTGGGCTTCAGTTCTAAGTTTACTTAAACCATGTTATTTCTGGTGTGAATTTCAGCTCTTGTGGAGAGGACATGGAACCAAGTGATGGAGAGCCTGAAGAGGAAGCCATGAGACCTGCTAAGGTATTTCATCTTTAAACCTTGATACTAATTTCAGCAGTTTGTGTATCTTCAGACCTAAATATTTTCCTTGCTAATCTTTGCAGAGGATAACAATAACAGAAAGTAACATGAAGTCACGGTATGCAACTGAATTCCATGAATTGGAGAAGATTGGGTCTGGTGAATTTGGCTCTGTCTTTAAGTGTGTGAAGAGGCTGGATGGCTGCATCTATGCAATCAAACGATCCAAGAAACCCCTGGCTGGCTCAGTGGACGAGTGAGTACTTCCTGCTCTTAAATCTTAAAAGTCTTCTCTTGGTGTTTTTTCTTGGCTCTTTGTGTTGGGGTCTAGAGAAGGCATTTAAGAGGAAAGTACAAAACAAATATGAATTAAATGTAAAATTGATACAATTTTAAAGCCACTTGATTTTTTTCTTCCCCACCCACTCCCCAGGTACTGTGCAGTACTGGGGAGAAAAGGCTGATTGGCCTCTCTGCTGCCAGATGTTTGTCCCAGTATTCTGTGTGGAAACAGACTGCTCTCAAAGTGACTTCCTTGCATTTCCTTGCAAAGGTCATCTTTGAGAGATGGAAGGAGGGCACTATTTCCAACTGAGTCCTCATCCTTGTCAGCTTGAGTGGCATGTAGATGAGTTAAGTCAGTTTGAGGGTATTTTTTGGCATTTGTGAATGAACCTGTGATTCAGGACTTTCCCCTGCACTTCAGTGTGGGGAACAGTTGTTTGAGTAGTTTATAAGTATTTGAACACACAATAGTGTGTTCAGATAGTTTTAATATAAACCTCCCAAGTCTGAGTTGCACACAATTGCATACCAGACTTACAATCTAGGGAATGTTGAGTTCAGTCAAACCCTTGGCTGATGAGCACTTTAATTTTTTGCATGGAACTTCAGTCATGCATCTTAAAGTTTGCTATTGCTACTGGTTGTTGGCAAGTATGTAATGGAAGTGTGGCTCCCACACCAAACTATTTTTTTTGATGTTCCATAGATTAAGTCTTTTAATATAATGTAAATCATTTTAGCTGTTTGGACATAAGTAAAATCCAGCTTAGGGTGCCACAGAATTGAACAGCAAGATTTTAATTAGAAATACCTACTGTAGTAAGAAATGATACTAATTTCACCTCACAATACTCACATGTGCTGGTTTTTGTGACTAACAGGCAGAATGCTTTAAGAGAGGTCTATGCACATGCAGTTCTGGGACAGCATTCCCATGTAGTGAGGTACTACTCTGCATGGGCAGAAGATGATCACATGCTTATACAGAATGAATATTGCAATGGTAAGTAAAGAAGATGTACAGGTATCTACAAGCTGTTAACAATAGTTAGGAACTGATTACCCTACTCATAGCCTGTGCTGTCTTTCTCTCAAGTGAGTGGTATTCCTTTCTGGAAAAGACTTAGCAGATGGATGAAGCAAAAACTGTACAAAGTTTCAGACCAAGTCATGCATGTTCAAGCATACTGGAAGTACTGTGAGGTGTTTGTGAGCAGAAGAACTGTTTTTTGTTCTGTACAGTAGTACAAGCTGGAATAGAGAAAATTGCTAGAGTTTCCATTAAAAAGGAGATTAAACTTGATCCTGAAGCATTTTACTATTGTTGATGCCCTGACAGAGATTTGGAAGAGAGAGAGACAGAGCCCTTTCCCTTGTGTTGATATCCTGTTAGTCTGACAACTACAGGAGAAAAGAATTTTATTATATTGTTATATGGCTGAAAAGAGGATACAGCACTATATTTTACACTTACTATATATTGCTATCAAGTTCTCTGTGATATATTCACTTAGTTTTGGGAGCTAGTTGTCGTTACTTTGTCAGCTGTTTGATGCAAAAGTATAACTTGTTTTTTTTAATGGTGTTCCAGGTGGCAGTTTAGCAGATGCCATAAGTGAAAATTACAGGAATATGCGTTACTTTACTGAACCAGAACTGAAGGACTTGCTGCTTCAAGTGGCTCGAGGTTTAAAGTACATTCATTCAATGTCCCTGGTACACATGGACATCAAACCTAGTAAGTTTGTAACTACTTTACTCTCTATTGACAACTTGCTCAGTTCATTTAATCTGCTGTAGAAAAATGAACAGTTAGCCACACCTTACTAACTGTAAATTCTTCCCTGAAGCTCTGAATAGGAGCACAAAGATGTCAGTTATAAAATTGGCCAGCAGACCTAAACTGTTGAGTTTATCTTGGGTCCTTTTTGTGTAATTGACTCTACTTGCATAACACTTGGCTGCCTTCCCAGCAGAGGGGCCACAGCGAATCAGTTATAGCTTCTCACTCTTTGAACAGGGTTTATATACAAATAAAACTTCTGCATGGCTAAAGCAAACTGTAGTGAAACTAGGTCAAGTACAAATGGTACAGGAATGTTTGTTTTAACAATTCTGCTCTTTTTCAGGTAACATTTTCATATCTAGAACATCAGTCCCGAGTATAACTCTAGAGGAAGGTGATGATGATGACTGGTCATCTGACAGAGTAATTTTTAAAATTGGTGAGAAAAAACACACTTGTGTGCAAAAGAATTGCATCATCTCGTTGTCTTTTGAAAATTAACTTTCTTTCCTCCTTGCAGGTGACCTGGGCCATGTAACTCGAGTCTCTAGTCCTCAAGTGGAAGAAGGTGACAGCCGTTTCCTTGCAAATGAAGTCCTACAAGAGGTAGCTGTTCTGTTTGTGGGAAGCAATGATGTTAGGCCTGCATGCTGTTTCCTTTAGGGAAAAAATGGTGAATTTATTTTTCCTTTTTTCTTTTGAAGAACTACACTCACTTGCCAAAGGCGGATATCTTTGCTCTCGCTCTGACTGTTGTCTGTGCTGCTGGTGCCGAGCCTCTTCCAACCAATGGGGACCAGTGGCACGAAATCCGGCAAGGAAAGCTGCCCAGACTGCCACAAGTGCTTTCTCAAGAATTACTAGACTTACTGAAAGTAAGAACTCCTGTAGTAGTGGCTTGCTGATAAGTGTGATTTATTGTCTTGCTGGCCTTGACAAGGATGCCTTGTGTTCTTTTTCCCCAAGGTGATGATTAATCCTGATCCTGAGAAAAGGCCTTCGGCTGTGGCCCTGGTGAAGCATTCGGTGCTTCTCTCTGCTGCAAAAAAGAGCGCGGAGCAGCTGCGGATAGAGCTGAACGCTGAAAAATTCAAGAACTCCCTCTTGCAAAAGTAAGTAGGTCCTTGGGGTCCTTAACAGAACTTCATTTCTAACAGGTTCTTATCTGAGAGTGAAGTGGTGATAAAACAGGGGTGTCCTTGTTTGTGGGTGAGATCCACAAATCTGTATGCATGTGCGTACCTGAGAGTACAAAGTGGGTCATGGAACTTAAAAAGGAACTTTGTCCACAGAAAGAACTCTTGAACACTTTAAGGGAATCTCAAAAGCACTGTTAGTATTCAAGGCATACAAAACATTATGGTTTTAAACAGATGTTTCAGGACAGTGCACACTTCTGTGACAGGTATAGCATAGCCTAGCTGACATCTGTATGATTTGAGTCTGTGTTTTCCGAGGTTGTTTGTACATTGAAACGTTGGAATATGACTTAAATTACCTGTTTTGAACCTAAATGGAATGGCACATCAGGAATGTTATTGGACTAATCTGACTTGTACACAGCAGTGTTACTGGGTCACCAGAGAATCATTTGTATCCAGAGGTCATCTTGTTCTACCCCTTGCTCACTCACTCTGAATTAAAGTTTGGAAAAAGAGATTCCCTTTAGGAAAGTCTGATTTCTGCTTGAATTTCAGGGGAAAGAGTTAGTAAATCAATAAGCAGCCATCTGACACTTTCACTTCAGTTATCTTTGCATGTGTTATACATAATGGGCAGGCTTTTATGAGAGAATATAGATCACTGATTTATTTTGGAGTGGTATGTCTTCAATGAAGATGTTAATTTCACATTCAGGTTCACTCCAGTGTTACCTGCTGATCGTGCCATTGCTAGTCTGACCACAGCCTGATGTACTAGATTAGCTGGTTATATTTATAATATTATGAATTACATTGAAAGAATAATCAGATAATTTGTGCAGGTTTCTAAAGGGCAGATTTGCTGAGGTAAGTTGCTTGCTTATATGAAGACAACATCTTTTTGTACCACTTGAAAAAGGAAAAATGGCAAAGCTAGTGTTTTGTGAAGATTGCTTCTAGCCTGGCAACAAGGATACATCATTGTAAATCTAAGAATGATTTAAAAACACCACTTAGCCACCGTAATTTTTAATGTTGCGTGGCATAGTGCTCCATAAAATACTTCAGGTAGTTTGGAGGACAGGGTTTTTTTGTGTTGGGTTTGTATTTTCTTAAATTTCTGCATTTGAACCATTTAAAATACCACTTTAGTGTGTAAGTCATCTTCAGTGAAAAAATGTCTTTTAAGGCAACTCAGCTTTTCTACTGTGTTGTCCTCTTCAGAGGAAGGAAGAATTCAAGATTTCTAGGCAAGAACTCAAGACTTCTAGGGAAGAGTGGAAGGATATTGTAAAACTAAATTTCCTGGTAATGTGGTGTGGTGGTTGGGCAAGCACACGAGTGTGTATTTGTTCACAAGGAAGAGGACTGAAAATTGGTTGCATTCTCTTCCAGTGAACTGGCACAGTGATGAATGTGGGGGTGATTAGATGGGGCACAGGTGTTAATGAATGATACTCTGGCTTACAAGAATGGGAATTGCTTATTAAACTAAAACATGCAGCTTAAAACTGAATACACCTGTACCAATGTGAAGCAAGCTCGTAACATTTGATTTTGTTTTGCAGCCAGGCGTGAAGTGAGATTGCAAATACTCATAGTAGAGCAAGTTCTTTAATGGATAGTTTGAGATTGTGGAAGGGAGAGAGTATGGGGGAAGGCTGAGCTTTAGCCATATGTCATTATTTGAAGAAAGGAGAAAAGCAGTGTATGGGGGAAATGTTTATAAAGATAGCTCTGCTCTTTTGTTGGACTACTTTATAATTTTATCCTGAGTTAGATTTAACTTTGTCCTCAGGCTGGGTATTGGTAATTCTCTGAAACAGAGCAATTGGCAGGATGTTGCACAGGGGCAATGGCCTGTGCTGCCTTCAGTGACTCTGCCTTGCAGGCTCCCATTTTTGTTAGGCAAAAAATGTGGAGGTGGTGATCAGCTTTTGATGTGGGTATGCAAAAGGGAAAGGATGCTTCCTGAGCTGTCAGTTGCCAGTTACACACATCTGTGTTCATCTAAGTGTCTGACTCCCACAGAAGTTCAGGTGCGGCTGAATTTGTTTCCTTTGGGCAAGCCTTGGTAATGAACTCTGACTTAACACGAGCCTTGTGCTAGGAGGTAAAAGTGTGACAGTGATCACAGAGGTCTGAGGNGTTGCATTCCACAGCAGCAGATAACCATTGTTTACATTTTGTTCCTGAGGCTTCTCAGGAGAAAAAAATCTTTAAAAAAAGATTTTTCATAAAAGATGTCTGTGACAAAAGCACCCTCCTGTGTCCTGGTAATTGAAGTGTCGAGCTGCTTGCAGCAGGCTGGATTTCAGAATCTGAGTTGTGTCAATTTTTCATTTCTTTCCCTTGCTTTTCAAAAGAAAACATCTGTACAAGTAATGAGCATGCCACCTCTGCCCTCTGGTTATAAACGGGGGGATGTGAATCATAATGCTCTCAGTATGAGCTAAACCTGACCCAAAGTTGTGGATGTTGATGTGCTGTATCTGTTTTGCTGTCCCTGTGTTGCAGGGAGCTGAAGAAGGCGCAGCTGGCCAAGGCGGCGGCCGAGGAGCGCGCGCTGTTCACAGACAGGATGGCCACGCGCTCCACAACGCAGAGCCGCCCGTCGCGCCTCATCGGCAAGAAGATGAACCGCTCGCTGAGCCTCACCATCTACTGACCCACCTCAGCCAGGGAACTGAGGGGAGCCTTCAGCTCCTCTTCCTTGTCCTGTAGTCAGTATCACCAGTTTGACAGCTATTGCTTCTGGTTTTCACTTGTACCCTATGGCTGGTTCTGCATTCACCGTCGGGGTTGATGGACTCGGTTACTCTCCTGGATGTTACTCCATAAGCCTTCGGTTACACTGTTAGATGTTACGTTGTCCCAGGGTTAACCACTATAGTGGTGTGCTGCTTTGTAGTGTTACAGCGTTGTAATAAGAAGCAATATCCCTAATCTTTTAAGAAGGAGGGAGGGGGCCTTACTTTGATAGTTAATTTTTTTTTTTTGGAGCAGAGGGGGAATACATTTTAAAAGACAGGCTTTAAGGCCACCTACAGTCAATGTACCTGATGTCAGGTAGACTTTTGTTGTGAATTTTATTTGTATATTCAACTGGGAGCACTTTGTAGGCATTGCATAAACCACAGCTTAGGAACCTGTGGAATTAAGTGCCATGTGGAACTGCTGCTATTTTTAGTTCAATGTCCTTGCTGTAAACTGTAGCATTAAAACAATCATTCTTGTGTTAATAGGCTTCTTGTTAAAGCAATTACGTGAAAAAATGTAAGCTGCATTTTAGTGAAGGCAGCATTTTTCTCTCAAAGCTAGTGCATTGTGAAAAAATGCACCAATTTAATATTTGGACTCTGTATTAGTGTAGTGCAATTGTTAATGTCTTTGCTATTGATGTTTTGTTCTACTTTCTAATAAGGTTCTCTGAATGTTCGTATTTTCTTCAGTTGCCCATTCTTGAGGCTATTGTATGTTTGGTTTTTTATGTTGGAATACTTGTAAATAGTTGTTTAGCGTGTTCAGGTTGTTTTTCATTGTTTATGTACATAAGTTTGATCATGCTTATAGTGTACTATACAGAAACTGCAGTTTGGGACGCCAGCAGACACAGCTTAACAATTCAGTTTGAAGTTCCAACATGTGGAACAGAATATGGCCATGGAACCAATGCTGATGTTGAACTTAGGCTGGCAGAAGAACTGTTCTGATTACTGGCTTGTCTCTTCATTCATTTTACTTAAAACAATGTTTCCCTTTTGTGCTCTATTTGTTCTTACTAGTGTTGAATTTGAATATTAAAGTTAAAAGTTCTGTTTGTTTAATATTGTGTAACACTTATTTAACTTTGTAGTTACAGAAATAAAATACTGAGTTGGGAATATACTATGGCAAGTCCTGATGAGATCTGCTTCCCACTCATGCCTGATGCTTGTGACTCCCTCTCCTGAGAGTGAGACTGAGATAAAAGACTTACTGATAGTTAGGAGAGGGATCCTATTCCATGTGTTAGTGCCCATAGCAGTCTGTCTGTGCAGCCTCAGGGATGGTATTGCATTGGCAAAGATGAAACCCCTGGAAGAAGCAGAACCCATGACTGATGGAGAATAGAAACTATGTGAAGAAATAGCTGGGTCTGAGGTAAAGGAAAAATGCAGGAACTGATGAGAATAGGTAGATAGCTGCTGATTTAGAAGTTGGGAAGAAAACAGTGGGAGGAGTTGGAATATTTCAGGAACACAGTGATGGCATGTTCTGTGGCATGGAGGCAAGTGTAAAGAAGAGAGACACAGTAAACAAAGGCTTAATAGATCAGTCTGTTGTGGAACTTTTTACCTTGTGTTAGAGCCACACGTGACTCAGAGAAGCTCTCCCTGAATTCTATGGACTCAGAAAATTCAGCTTTGCAGTTAGCAGAAAATAACTAAGAGTTCTCAGTTCTAGTCATACGACAGTGAAATTTAGAGTATTGGTTTAAGGGATATGAATACTGATATTTTACTGATAACTAAAAAATTGATACATTGAAATATCTTTAGGTTTTTACTTTATAACATAGCCCTGTCTTGTTTGTGAGAGAATTTAAAATATATGGGTTTGTTGCAGTGTTTTAATGTTCATCTACAGTAAGTGAGACCTTTAAGCATACTTCTAAACAGTCAGAAATTCCAGTTGGTGGGTTATCAGTGAACTTAAGCCTTTCTATCTCTACAGTGTAAAAAATCTGTTATATCTATTACAGTTCTGTGCTCCTTATCACCAATTTTCAGAGACCTGTAACATCAGTAGAGGCATTGCTGTGCAAACAAGCTGTGCTCGTGGCTGGGTCAAGAATGGCCTGGATTGCTGGGCCCAGGGAGGTGGTGGATGGAGCTCTATCCTGCTGGAGGCCAGCCACCAGTGGTGCTCCTCAGGGTCAGGGTGGGGCCCAGTCCTGTTTAATGTCCTTATCAATGATCTGGCTGAGAGGACTGAAAGCTCCCTCAGTTTGTAGATGACACCAAGTTGTGCAGGAGTGATGATCTGATGGAGGGCAGGAAGGCTCAGCTGAAGGATCTGGACAGGCTGGATCAATGGGCCAAGACCAGCTGCAGGAGGTTCAGCAAGGCCAAGTACTGGGTCCTATCGTGGGGTCACAACAACCCCAGGCAGTGCTGCAGGTGGGGGAGGAGTGGCTGGAAAACTGCCCAGTGAAGAGGACCTGGGGCTGCTGCCATACAGCCTGAACATGAGCCAAGTGGCCAAGGTGGCCAATGGCATCCTGGCCTGGATCAGCAATGGTGTGCCCAGCAGGAGCAGGGCAGGGATTGTCCCCTGTGCTGGGCATGGTGAGGGCACACCTCGAGTGCTGTGTCCAGTTCTGGGCCCCTCAGTTTGGGAAGGACATTGAGGGGCTGGAGAGAGTCCAGAGAAGGGCAGCAGAGCTGGGGAAGAGTTTGGAGAGTCCTGTGAGAAGCAGCTGAGAGAGCTGAAGGTGTTCAGCTTGGAGAAAAGGAGGGTCGGGAGAGACCTTATTACTCTCTATGACTGCCTGAAGAGAGATAATAGCCAGGTGGGGGTCGGCTTCTTTTCTCAAGTAACAAGAGATAGGACAAGAGGAAACAGTCTCAGGTTGTGCCAGGGAGGGCTTAGATGGGATATGAGGAACCATTTCTTCACTGAAACAGTTGTCAAGCATTGGAACAGGCTGCCCAGGGCAGTGGTGGTGTCACCACCCCTGGGGTTATTAAAAGCTGTGTGGATGTGGCACTTAGGGACGTGGTTGAGTGGTGGGCTCGGCAGTGCTGGGTTAACGTTGGATTCCATCATCTTAAAGGCATTTTCCACCTAAAAACTTCTGTGGGTCTATTCTAGTGCTGATCACAGGTTTTATGTGCCATTGAAGGGGTGCCCTGCTTAAACCATAGGGCTGAGATGACTTTAGACATTTTAACTTTTTCCTGTGTGCCAAGGACAGTATTTAAAAAGGCATTTCAGAGTTCTAAAGTAATTTATGGGAGCAGTACAAATTGTGAAATGTTATCTCAAGTTTTCATGAGCCTTTCTGATGCAGGTGGTGAGGCAGTGAATCCTGGCTGCAACAATGGCTAGTGGGAAGGAGCAGAGAATTTGGGAAGTGTGTGTTAATGCTTCCCATGAATATTCCCAGCATCCAGTGATTCATGATTCAGATGTTTACTGAGTAAGAAGTGGAATCTATTTTTACTGACATTGAAGGGGGTTTCTTTTTTTAATAGTACAGTAATTTTGGCAGCTTACAAATTAGTGCAAAAAGAAGACTTGGGCCAAACTTATCTGTAGCTGAGCAGAACTTATCTGTAGTTCTTTGCAGGTGGAAGAAGGAACTTCTCACCTCTCACAAAAATGTAGAGTTGGGTATTAGTTGAGATTCAACCAAGCATGGTGTAACAGGATGAGCTTCAGCACTTGGAGAGGAAAGCTTTAGCTGAATTTAAGAAGCAAGCATTAGAGCTGGGTGGCAAATGTGTTCTTCAAAACAGCTACATTTAATATTCAACCAACTTCTCCTGAATTCATCTAGCTTAAATTTCCCAAGCTTAATTATTTGATTAGACTACATGACTTCATGAAGAACTCAAAGTGAATGTAAAAATACTTGAAAGCAGGTATTTCATACCCCTACCTCCTCTAGACATTTTTCTGCTCCTCTGTCTTCTCCATCTTCTAATGATGCACTACTGGACAACACCACCTGCTTGGCCTTTCTGCATCTTCTGACCAAAAAGTGGGTGCTGTGATGGACTAAAGCTCCTACAGACTGTTTCCTGTAAAGACACAACACCATTTACCACAGAAAAATGAATTTCAAGTATCAAAGACTGATTCACTGTTTGGATAATTCATCTTTCAATTCAAACCTTTCTACTGTCTGTAGAAATATTGATGGGTTTGCAGGCTAAATAATTTATTGAATCATAAATGGTATACTTAAAATATTGAATCACATCTGGTGTTCAAATACTACATGAAATTCTGTTTATGCCATTACTGTCAAAATACAATTGGAGGTAATTTTTGGTTTTGGTTTTGTTTTGTCTTTGGGAAGGTATCCCCACACAGCAGTTGTCTAGTGTTTTCTTATAGTTTTTGTTGGGATAATTTTTCAGTTTCCAAGTATCCTGTTGCCCTATTAGCTGGAATGGATCTGAATCACTAAAATGTGGAAC
This sequence comes from Spizella passerina, assembly GCA_013401375.1. Taxonomy (NCBI): domain Eukaryota; kingdom Metazoa; phylum Chordata; class Aves; order Passeriformes; family Passerellidae; genus Spizella; species Spizella passerina. The sequence goes on along the minus strand of WBNQ01068495.1, from coordinate 107,681 downwards.
CTGAAATCTTCCTGTCAAGTTGGCTTATTTTGGAAGTCACAGACAAGCTTTACCTCCACTTAGAAATGGAGTTAGGCACTGCTTGTATATTCCAAAGTTCGATTTCAGTGTCACAGCTTGCATTACTTGATGACATTGAAAAGATTCATGAATAGAAGGATACTTAGGCACCCTGTCCTTGGCACCATGTGTTTGACACCCTCCCAAAAGCTGGGCAGCTGGACCTTGCCTGAATGTGTTTTGTAGTCTCCAGCAACACCTGCTGGACAGAATTGTTAACTGTGCACTGAATTTTGTCTTTGAAGTGTTTGTGTGCTGGTGTGACACCCGACTCTGATTGTTAGAAGGCATTGTCTTGTTCTGCAGCAGCGACTGAGCATTGTTGCCAGCAGCAGCTCAGGTAAGAGTCTTTTCATTCTACCCCCTTGGCAGTGTAGACTTGGAAGGGCACCCTCACCATGTGTCTGTATATGTGGTTTGGTGTGTAATGTGTGCATGTGTTTAAAAATCCCCTGTGTGGGCTACCTACAAATATCCCTGCTGTAACTGGGCTTGAGGACCTGGCTCTAAGCATGGCCAGCAGAGTGAAATCAGGCTGAGCCCTGCTGAGCCCTCCCCTCCTCCAGGGAAGCCTGGAACCCTCGGAGGGAGCTGCTGAGCTCAGTGAAGGTTCTCAGCTCCAGAAACGCGGCACAGAGAAAGCAGGAGGAAACTGGGCAGGACAGCACTCAGGAAACTGCTCCTGGCTGAGAGCTGGAACTGGATAGAGATTCTGTCTTCCCAAAGTATAATGGGATTGGGCTAGGGGAAAGGGAGGTGCCCCGAGGAGAGAATATTGCTGGGCCTAATTAAACAGGAAGCAATTTATTATTTTTTAACATGTTGCTCACAGATCTGAGATTGTACATGCCTAAAAATGAACTTGAGATTCTGGATAGTCTTGAAAAAGCTGCAGCATTGGCTTCAAAGATCTTCCTTTTGCCTGTCATTTGACTCCCTTACAATACACAATATGAGCATTTAGCATGACATCTGAATTATCATGCTGGTCTAAACTGATTTCTCTTTGAGTCAAGATGAAAGCAGACTAAGTGGCCTGACTGTGATTAATGATCTCCTGTGTATCCCTCAGATTGCTGCCAGACAAGGGAGCTGATGGACATAATACCTGCTGCTGCTGCTGAATTTATACACAGGAAGATTCTACGTGGTCAGCCTGCATCCTGATGGAGGAGATCTTGTTCATCTGTTGATTTACAGACAGCAGAAGGCAACCCTAATGAAAGTATTTTAGGCAAGGTGTTTCACAGGATAGGGATGGGGGGACTGGAGAAACACCTGCTATTCCCAACCTTTAGCAGTGTCACCAACCCCAGGTGATGTTTCTGCCTCAGCAGCTCTTTCCTCTTGCCTCTTTCCATTCTCATCTACTTAGATTCAGGGCAGAATCTCCCCATACATTTGATCCATGTCTTTGCACAAGGGATTTTAAACTCCTTTTGATCCTGTAGACATTGGGTCAAGGCTGGAGTGATGGGCCAAGGCCATTGTATGAGGTTCAACAAGGGGAAGTGACAGGTCCTGCCCTTGGGTCACAACAACCCTGGGCAGTGCTGCAGGCTGTGGGCAGAGTGCCTGGAAAGCTGATCAGGGAACAGGATTGGGGTGCTGTCCACAGGGGCTGAACATGAACCAGAGTGGGCCCAGGTGGCCAAGAAAGCCAAGGGCATCCTGGTTTGTGTCATAAACAGGTGGGCAGCAGAGCCAGGGCAGGGATTGTCCCCCTGTGCTGTGTCCAGTCCTGTGAGGAGCAGCTGAGGGAGCTGGGGGTGTTTAGCCTGGAGAAAAAGAGGCTCAGGGGAGCCCTGGTTGCTCTCTGCAACTGCTTAAAGGGAGGCTGTAACCAGGTGGGGATCAGGCTCTTCCTCCAGGGAACAGCGACAGGACAACAGGGAATGGCCTCAAGCTGCTCCAGGAGAGGTTTAGATGGGACATAGGAAGAATTTCTTCACTGAAATGGTTGTTAGGCAGTGGAACAGGTTGCCTAGGGAAGTGGTGGAAGCACCATACCTGGAAGTCAAAAAACATGTGGATGTGGCACTGAGGGAAATGGTTTAGTGGTGAACATGGCAGTGCTGGGTTAACAGGAGTGCCCAATGATCCTCTTTTCCAACACTGAAGATTCCTTGATTCTGACTGACTTTCTTTCTACATTAACCCTGCTAAAATGGCTTTTTCCATTGGCTATTTCTCTTTCCAGTTTCCACTCCAAAAGATGGGTTATTGCAGCACACATTGGACTGAATTTCCTCTTTCTCTGCAGCTAAGGTGTCTGTGGTATTTTGCTCTCTATGGTGAATCCTGTAACTTGGTGAGAAACACCTTATCAGCTGGAAGTGTAGAGTAAGAGGAGGAACTGAAAGGTAACCTGTGTTTTACCCCTACATTATGTTTGTTTTCTGAAGTTTAAATAAAAATGCATGTATTGTGCACATGTATAAATAGTAGAAAACTATAGTGAAATAATTGTGCCTTGCTGTAATCCCTTTAAAGATGGCTCTGAAAGTCTTAGAAGTGAATGGAAAATTAACTTTTTTTCTTTTTTTTTTCCTAAGAGAGACTAAACTGCCATTCTGATTCAGCATCTAATGCTGCTTCTTGTTTCACCTAAAACTACTGAAGTATTTTTAAATAGCAGAAAAGACAAATTCCTCAGATGGCTTGAGGATTGGGTCATGCTATTATGTCAAATATACTTACTGCTTTTTACACTCTCCCCCACTGTTTCCTGGAGATGTTTTATGGCAGGAGAAGTCTATTAAGAAACTAACACAATGATAATAAACCCCAGCATTTGCTTCAGTTTTATTTTCTCCTGAAACATTGCTGTGAAGTGGCAGATATTGGAAACACAGTTTGCTGCAAAGTTGCCTTAACGGTGTTCAATTTCTGTTTGCTTCCATTTAGTTTTCCTGTGGAGAATGAAAATGACTGTTCCAGCCAAGGCTGGGAAGATTTTCCCTGGGCTAACAATGAGCAGAGAACTGAAGTGCTGGAATTCTTTCCTTGATGTCAGTTTAACTGACTCAGTGGCATAAAACAAAATTAGTAACGGTTCAAGTGCGTAATCTTTCCTCTGGTTAGAACTTCCCTGACAAACACTTATTATTTGGCTAACAAGGAGTAATTAAGCTTCTGCAAAGAGAACCAAGAGAAAAGTGATTGACCCCTCCAGGCTGAGCCTCAGCAGGGTCTAACTAAAGCTCCTTCCTGAGACTGTGAGTCACTCTGGGAGACGGAGCCAGTCTCACTCTGGTGAGGAAACAAAATTAGAATAAGCACAGATTTTAAATGAAGTTGCTGAGCTCTCAGACAACTTTCAGGAAAAGCAGAAGTATGTGAAGTTGCATCAGAACTTGCTTTTGAACCAGGCAAGCAATTTAGAGTTTATGTAGTGCTATCAAGGGTTTCTTGGTTAAGTGTGATTACTGTTAATTAATGGTTAATGCAGTACATGTCAATCTTATCTTCAAAGGTTCAGAATTTAAAGTCTTTGATAAGCAAAGATGCAGATTAGCATATCAAAATAGAAGAGTTCCTTAAAATAACTCACACTTTGGGTGTGGATGCAGTCAGTCCTGTAACTTTGTTAAAGCTATTTTGGGTAAGCATAAAAAACAAAGGTTTCTTTCCACAGCAAGTTTGTCTGCATGTGAAGTTCACTTGAACTGGTTTAGCTCAGTTAGCTCAATCCTATAAAAACACTGAGGATTTAAATATGAGTATGGCTATATAAAATCATGTACTAGGTTTATGCACAACTTGTAAGCATCCTCTTGATTAACCTACCAAGTGCTGGAGCAGCTGAGACTTGTATAAACCACTCATTTTAATGAAACATTTAAGCATGGACTGCTAACCTAGTGACCTGAACGGGACTATTTATATTCTGAGTGGAAAACAAATCCTGTTCTGGCAAAGGATTTTAGCGTGTCATTTAAATCAGGAGTAACAGAAGCCAGCAAAAAGAAGGAAGAGAAAATGAAAAGCAGCACACAAGGTTTTAGTGGGTTTTTTTCTGTATGCTTCTTGTTTGTTTGACTGATTGTTTTTGTTTTTTTTGTTGTTGTTTTTTGTTTTTTGGGGTTTTTTTTGTTTTTTTGTTGGTTGGTTGGTTTTTATATGTGTGGGTGTGGTGAGGTTTCATTGTTATTTACAATTTGTGGAGCATTTAGATTGCATTTTGTTTTTCCACTCTATTGTTTTTACCAAAAATCCAAACTGCCAGAAAATCATTGAACTCTGTTTAAAGCAGAGATGAAGTCCCTGCCATTAGAAGATTCAAGTGTGAACTACATTAATTGCTTTTCTTCAGTGACTTTTCACTGACTCTAACTGTATTTTAATGCACTTTAGGAAGGGTCTTCTGTGTTTACTGGTGACCTTGTGGGTGCTCAGCTACCAACTTATCTGCATATATAAAAGTTGTCTCTTTCCTTCTTAAGTGGAATAGCTGTCTTCTAATTGGGGAAATGCTAATGTATTTAAAGATGGCAGATGTTTCTGGTAATAGTAACAGCTGTAATGTTAGCAAATCATATTCATTAGGAAATTTTAGCAAATCAATTTTTATGTTAATAATTTAGTTCAGAGTATCCATCTTGAGGAAAAAGCATAAATAATTGTGGATTCCAAAGTCCTGAATAAATTATGGAGCAAAAGGTTGGAAAAAAGGAGGTGGAAAAGGCTGTTAGAGTATGATCAGTGAATAAGGCAGATTGTGTTTGGCAACTGACTGAGCTACTGGGAGGCTACAACATCTCTAAAAGATGTTAAAGATCTAAAGAATAAAAATCTGTGGATGATTATAGTCTCCATCACATAGAGGAAACCAATCTTATAATTTATCACTATGAGAATTAGAATTACGTCCTACAGTGGGCTTTGCTGCCTGCTCACCTGCCCTGCTCCTGGCCTGCTGCACCCAGAGCATCAGTGATCCATGCAAGTTATATCTGTGACTGTCCAGCTTGTGCTGAGCTGTGCTGTCTGTCCAGCCTGGCCTCCAGACCCACAGGGGACAAATTTCCCTGGCTGATTGTCCCACAGGATTATTGGGGCAGGTCCTATGTGGTACCTGCAATGACAACTCCTGCATGCCCTGCACTTCATCTGAAAATGGCAGCAAAGGGTTCTGGTGTGAACATGTTTTATATTTGGCCATAGAAAAAAAATCTATAGAGTTGTCCCTTTGGACAAAACTCCTGTAATAGCTTGAATGACCAGAATGGTGTAACTTTTCCATGGGCAGGATGTTGTGACGTGCTGCACCTGGTTGATGCTGGACAGCCCAGGGTTCCTGAAGGAATGTAAGGTTATCTACACTGTTCTCTCCATTATAATGTTGGCTGCAATAAATGGTATTTTAAGTGACACTTTAGAATCTGAGTGCTTTTCTTACTGGAATCACAATAAACCAGCACCACCTGGTACAAAAGAGTTGTCAAACTGTACCTGCCAGAACTATTTCACTTGGAGTGCTATTTTTGTTCTGATGATGCAATTGACTGAAGACTAAAATTGGGTAAAACCTAATTTTTTCCTCCTGCTGTTTATTATGTGTCTTGAGTTAGGGATCTTAGGGATTTGATTCTGTGTGAAATCCATGAAAATAAAACTCTCAAGTGATCATGGGCTGTGTTCTGTGAATGACAGTCTCAGTGTTCAGAGCAATGTATGTGGGTTACAGAGAGACAGAAAAGTGTGAAATTTCCTATCAATTGCAGGAAATAGTGCATGCAGGAGTCCTATTCATCAGCCTCTGTCAGTCAGTAAGTGTTAGAGAGTTTTGTACCTTCTAAGACCATGCCCATCATCCCTGATTTCTTCTCCCCCATTGTCCTTTCCTGCAGAGTGAGCTCACAGAGATGCTCTCTGTGCGTGGCTCCTCTTTGGGCCTAGGGCTCCAGTGCATTTGGGGTTTGGATCCTGGCTGTGCTGCTGACATGATTTAGGGTATTTGCTCTTCAGACTGAAATGCTGAAGACATCCATCAAGAGGTACAAAAAGGCCATTCCATTTCTCTCCCCAAAGCTGGTCTGAAAAGGTATTTTTGGCTAAGCAGACCAACTAACAGAGGACTTAGCCAAAACTAGAGGGACTCCATACATGGAAAAAAGACCACTGAGATCATAGCATATACATCATAAATAATAATTTGCTTTTCCTACAACCTGCAGAAGAAATTATGTATAAATTTAATAATCTCTGTTGAAGTCCTTGCACAGCTGCTGCCCTCACCAGAGCTTATTGCCATCCCACAGCATTAAAGAAGACTTAACAAAAAAAACCTAACCCAAACACCCAACAACTCTCAAAAAAACTTCCAGTAACACAACTCCTTCCTCTTGGTCACGTTTTGCCTGGCTTCTGCTCTGGAGGCAGTGGAGCAGGAGGTATTTTAGCTCTCCCCCTGCTCTGGGATTGCACTGTGCTCTCTCCAGCTCTGCGCAGCCTTCCTTCCGAGCTGTTTGTGGGGCAGAAAAATTCCGGCAGGAAAGCTGCTCTCCTTACTGTGAGGTACACCCTGCTGGGAACATTGGTCCTGAGAGTTTCATAAATTCCATTCACAGACTCAACTCTATTCCTGTTCTTCAAAAACCCAAAATTTTCTAGGGGGGAATTATTTGGAAAGACAGAACAGTATCAGGCTCACTGACATATTCATGACAGCCTGCATTACCATTAATGTTTCTTTTATTTTCCAGTAGCATGTCACAATGACAATTTTTTAGTTTTATTTACTGTGGCCAATGTTAATTTATCTTTCCAGTAGCATGTCACAATGACAATTTTTAATTGTTTTATTTACCATCTCATCTGAGGTGAAAACCCTGAACAGTGTTTTAAGTGTGCTGAAGAACACGAAAGCGACCAATGTTAATTTATGCACCCATGTTACAGCGAGCCATCAGAGATAAACTGAAAGGGACAGAATCCAGCACTTGGCCATTTAACTGAGCGCATTTCCTAGTAAGAATAAAAGGCAGACCTGAGGCAGCAGCGGAAGCCTGGCGGGCCGGCGGACGCTGAGCCGCAGGGCCGGGCGGCGCTGAGGGGCGCGGGCCGCGGGCCGCGGGCCGCATCCCCCCCCCCGGGTTCCTTGGCCGCCGGGGCGGGACGCGGCTGCCGGGGCGGCGCCAGCGG
>WBNQ01068495.1:57691-100037 GCA_013401375.1 Spizella passerina | reverse complement strand
TTGGCCTGGGAATAATAGCAGGAATCTGGCTAAATAAATATTTTGAATAAGAACGCAACACCTGTTGACATTGGAGACTGTGGGTCCTTGTGCTCGGCGCTGGGGCTGCGTGGGCAGCAGCGATCAGCCGAGGTTTGTGCCTTTCGTGCGATTCACTCCACCAGCCACAGTGCCCGTGCTCTGGGTGCTGTTCCCAAGCGTGGCTGTGGTCGCTCACGGACTTTATTTTTAGCATTATGTAATGAGGGTCCGGAGCGTGCTGCAAGCAGCCTGTTCCTCTTCTCCTTTTCTTCTGCTGGGCTGATGGGGCTGTGAGATAGAGCCGGACTCGGCCAGAAGTGACTGCGGGGCAGGAATCGGGCCAGACGCCAGACCTGGCTGTGAACTCCAGCTGAAATGTGTGCAGGCCCTGGGTTCTTCACAGGGGTGTCAATGAAAGCGAGTGTTTGTGTTCAGCCTTGCAGGATGAACTGAGGCAGGTTGCCGAGAAGCGTTTTTTTTTGTTTTGTTTTTATCGTCCTGCTTTTTATAGGAATCCTGTTTTCCTGTCATGCTGCCCACCACTCCTGGTGTGCTCCATGCCCTAACCTGGGGATGTCTGCAGATGTCATGGTGCAGGCCGGTGCAAAACCTCAGGTGATAGAATGGTCTCTTTGAGCTAGGTCTTATAAGCTCTTGGAGATCTATATCACACCTGAGATAGCTCAGCTACTTCAGAAGGTATAAAGTCAGCAGGATGGCTTCTGTGGCAGTGTTGGAAACAGACAAGTTTTAATAAAAGGCAAAATAACAAAGCTCTTTACAGAGAAAAATGGAGCTAAGTGTAAGAGGCTCTTGCTCCTGGTAAAACACCTCACAAAAGCGATTAGTTCCTTTGTTGTCTTATTTTTCTAGTAAATTGCTTATGCAGGACTTTTTGGCTTCTGTCCAATTGGCTATCCTTAAGTTTGAGGTGAAGTCCCTAAGGTCCCCGTGAGGTGTCTTTTTACCTAATTGAGGAGAGAAACTTCTGAGTTTTTTTTCCTTTTTAAGGAGACGAAAGATAATTTTGTCACTCCGTCAACAAAGGGCACATTCCTACACTCAGGTGCTGGCCTGAATGAAACAGCTACAGGAGCTGCCAGTGTGCTGGTACAGTGTCATCAAAAAAAGCAGGGCTTTGTGTGTTTGGGCAGTTCAGTCTGTGACATAATTATTAATTATTCCTGTGGGAATAATTAATATTCAATCAATACCATAATTATTCCTGTGGGGAGTGTCAGGTGGAGGATCTGTGAGTGCAGAAACAAGTCTGAAATGAGGCTGCCACCTTCTCCTGTGGCTACCAAGAGTTAGTTTTCAGAGGAAGTAGAGGGTGTTCTTGTGTAGACTTTTTGTGGCAAATGCTGAATGTGGTGTCAAACTGATGGCCCTGCAGGCGAGAAAAGGTGTGCAGGGTGGTAGTAGCCCCACAGGGTCAAAAAGGGCAGGACAGCAAAAGAGAAGTTCCTGTGTGATAGAGATAGGACTGTGTTGTCCTTAGAAGGTATTTCCCAATTAAGTATTTCTCATCATCATGAGGAAGATACAGCACTCCTGTGAAATGGAGCACTGATGATGCTTGGAGACCAACAGGTTAGTAGAGATCTGTGACATTAGAAAAATATTGCTTGATAATTGAGTGGAATGGCTGTTTTTAAAAAATGATAAAACCCTTTTTGTTTTGTGAGAATGGCAGTGTTATAACCTGCTGAACACTTCCCTTTCTCAGTAAGAAAACCTACTGGCCCTGATTTTGGTTTGTGTAATCCAGTATAAGGTGGTACCATCACATTTCAGGGAAATTCCTCAGGATAATACGTTTGGTTGTTAAAGGAAGTGATTTTTAGTTACTCTACCTAGAAGTGACCTTTGATCCTTCCATAAAAATAAATAATTAACTTTAAATACTATGAGAAAAATAAATATATATATGTGTGTGTGTGTTCTGTAGTTGAGGCCCTACTGCAAAGGGTTTGCATTACATTTGTTTTCAGTAGATCTAGAGCAGATGGATGGAGGTGAGTCAGTTTGGTCTGTTTTGTAGTATGGAGAAACAGCAAATGCTTGAGGGCAAAAATGAGACTTGCTTGGAATAGTTAGGATGTCATGAGATGTCTTTTATCCATTTGTATCTTCTGTGTATGTTCTGAGCTGCTGAGAGAGGAGACAGTCAAATCAGTCCTCAGTGTAATTTTGAATATTGTCTGCTTCCAGTATGCACTGATTTTTTTGTTCGTTTGTTTGGGTTTTTCTACTTTTTTTTTCAAGTGGTAGTCTTCAGAAGTTCTACTGTTATGTTGGCTGCAGCTCTTAGTCTTTTTTTCTACATCAGCAGAAACATTTCTGTATTCTGTTCTTAAATTACAGCTTTAAAGCTGGACACAGTCATTGTTTTGCCAGTGTGTTTTTTGGCATGTTCAAACACTGATACAGCAAGGCTCAGGTGTAAGTTCTGTGTACACAGTTACAGCTGCTGCTGTGATTCCAGCACGAGCTACATCCAAATTGCTTCCTTTTCTACACTTAGATTCAATTTCATCTGTCTTACAATCTGCAATTTTAAAATTAACTTGTTAATTCACTTTTCATCTGGATCTTGAAACTCTGTAGTTTTGCATATGGTTCCACTTGACAGCCAGGAAAATTGCTTGTAGTGTGTGTATGTATGATTGGATCTTGGAAAAATCCACCAATTAGTTTTTACACCCTCTCTGGAAGCTCTTCCACTTGTTGTTTTGTGACTTGTCTCTGCCTAGGCAGTGGGTTTATTTTGGTGTTCTTGTCTTCCATGCTGCATTGGGGTTTGTTTTCTAAGTCTTGGGGTCTTGGACTCGTGGATGCTACCTGCAGAATGTGGATGGTGAAAATTATGTCTCACTCAGGCCTGTATTATAACTTTGGGTGACCAAAAGTACTTGTCAGGCTTAGAAAATTCATACCGTTGTTCTCATTTCTGGAGTGTTACAGGCTTGCTGTACCCCTTGCCTTTGCTTTTCCCCTAGATGAGAAGTTGGTGGCCTGTGGGAAGAGGAAGAATGGTGTAATCAGGGGTGAGAGGGGTGGTCTGAGCACAGAGGAAGACCTTGAACAATGCAGTGAGGCAGGGGCAGGGTGGGAGCCGGGCCGAGTGGGCAGGACCCTGTGGGACAATCAGCTTTGTGCAGCGGTGCAGGGAGTAGGAAATTACTCACTGTGACTCAGGGACAGGTCCTGCTCTGGGGCTGTCAGCAGGGCTCACAGTGTGTGAGCTGTGCTGTCGGTGAGGTGTGAGGAAGGGATGATGTTGTACCAGGAAAGCCCAGGCAGCCTGTGGACTAAAACAGGGAGCCTGAGGAAGTGACAGGGCCATGAGGCTGTGCTTGAGAGGAGCAGCTCCCAGTGGATCAGCAGCCTGTTTAACCTTGAGCCAGCCTGTGCCCAGGTGGCCAAGGCAGCCAATGGCATCCTGGCCTGGATCAGCAATGGTGTGCCCAGCAGGAGGAGGGCAGGGATTGTCCCCTGTGCTGGGCATGGTGAGGGCACACCTTGAGTGCTGTGTCCAGTTCTGGGCCCCTCAGTTTGGGAAGGACATTGAGGTGTTGGAGCAAGTCCAGAGAGGGGCAGCAAAGGTGGTGAAGTGTCTGGAGCACAAGTCCTGTGAGGAGCAGCTGAGGGAGCTGGAGGTGTTTAGCCTGGAGAAAAGGAGGCTCAGCAGAGACCTTACCACTCCACAACTGCCTGAAGAGAGCTTGTACCCTAGTGGGGATTGGTCTTTTCTTTCAGGCAACCAGCAAGAGGACAGAAACTTAAGCTGCAACCTTAAGGAGGTTCAGGTTGAACATTAGGAAGAATCTTTCCATAGAGGGGCTGATTAGATATTGGAATGGGCTGCCCAGGGAGGTGATGGAGTCCCTGGAGGTGTCTAAAGAAAGACTGGATGTGGCACTCAGTGCCATGGTCTGGTTGACATGGTACTGTTTGGTCATAGGGTGGACTTGATGATCTCAGAGGTCTTTTACAGCCTAATGGATTCTGTGATTCTCTTTTGTCAGGGAAGATGTAGAAGAAAGTTGCAGTACAGGGAGTATGTTTACATGGAGCGCTTCCTAAGGGCTGGGAGCCCCAGGACAGAAAGGCAATTCCCTTGGCTTCCCTTCCCACCTCCTTGGACAGGTGCAGGCTGACACCAGGGTGTGGCTGGAGGCCAAGAGGGATTGTGCAGATAATGAAGGCAAAAGGAAGGGTGAGGTTGTTGAAAATGGTGATGAGGGGTGTGCAAATGCCCAGGGATGAAAGGAGCAAATGGAGGAACGGGAGCTGATGTGGATCAAGGGCACAAGTGTCAGGAACCTGGGCTGGAGTACACTCATCCAGCTGGGAAAGAGGCTGCTGCAGAAACCCTGATGTTGAATAGTGAGGCTCCAGATGGGGTATGTGCTACCTGAGTGGATAAGGAAGCTGGACCTTGGGGGTGTGGTGATGCAGGACGTGGTGTGTGTACGGTGTACCCTGGATGAAATGACCCCTTGCTTGTGACAAGGGGCTTCTATGAGGCTACTTTTAGCACTGGTCATAAAAGAAAAAGGGAGAGTGCTTGTGAGTAGCCTTATTTTGGCTGGCTGCTGACATGGATGATAGGGAGAGATGAGCCAAGAATGTCTTGGAATGAATTCACACAAAGCCACTGAATGGAGCTGTCAGGATCTGGGATGCCAACATCTTAAAATCTGAAAAAGAGACAGGGGAGTGGGAGGACCCCCTTGAAAGATGGAAAATAAGAAGAGAAAACTACCCGAGAAGCTGACAATGGCTGCTGCAGGATTAGTCTGCCCTGGTAAGGCTCCCATTGTTATCTGGGCCAAATTTTTGTCACTGAGCAGTAAGTAGTCTAGCATTTCTCCCTCTCCCTGTAGAAATGCAGATCACTTTTCTGGGACATGGTTAAATGAAACTACTCAGATGGTAACAATTCAACACGTGCTGAAAGTTTTAGAAAAAGGGAACCCAAGAGGGGAGCAGCTCTGGCAGAGTAGACCTGAAGGTAAAGCAGCATGAAACAGGGCATGATAAAATAAATCCAAAGTCTGTGATGACCTTTGGCATTCAGCTTGCTTGTATTTGTATTTGGAACAGAACACCTTCAGTGTTCCCAGGGAAAGATGGGATGCCACCAGGCATCTTTCTTAAAATCGTTCCCTTGAGAGTGAAGGAGTTGTTGTACCTGGAGTGTGCGGGTGTCATGAACCCCCTGCAGGCTGCCTGTGCTGTCTCAGACCCCAGTTTGGGGATCCCACTGTGCCCATGTGCTGCAGCAGAGATGAGGCTGTGGGCTGGGGCAGGAACTGGCCTTGGCACGAAGGTAAATTGTTAAATGTGGCATCCAGAGCAGGATAAATGCGGAAGGAGAAAGCTGCCTAGCAACCCTGTGGGCACTGGGGGAATAATCCTGACTGCTGCAAAACTTCCTCATGCTCCATGCAGCTTCTGCAAGGCAAGGAGATTCTTTTGTACCCCAATTAGTCTGGTGCTCAGCTACTTGTTGGGGTTTCTTTAAATTGTTAATTAACATAGAGTATCTTCAGGTCCAGATAATGGGATTTGAGAGAACAAAACCAAACCAAAGGAGACCTCAGGGCAGAATTTTTCTGGCTTACCCTGCACGTGAAGAATTCAGCTGGCGCTTGGCCGCGTTAGAGAGCGGCAGCTTTGGCAGGTGCTGAGGAATTTCCTGAGTTATGAAAAGGGCCCTGGGCAACAGAGAGATGGCAGATAAGGCAGATCTTAGAAAATCATTGAAAGTGGAATTCTTTCCTGGTAAGTTGGTCACTTGATGTGGAAAGCACCTAGGTTTCTGGCAGCCCAAGCACAGCAAGAACACCAAAAAAAGAAGAAGACAAATATGTAGAAAGCACATGATAAGAAAGTATTTTATCAAGACTTTTTAATTTACTTTGGTAGTAAGCTGAAATCAGTCATGCTTTCAGAATATTTTTGTTAGCTGAGTATTTTTTTAGTTATAGTATTAGCAACTCCGGTGTGGTTGGAAAACAGTGATCATCTCTCTCTCTCTCAGAAATTCAAGAATCCCTCAAGCTTCTATAAATAACAGCAGAAGCCATAAATAGAAGGGGAAGCACACGTGATAGTACATTCCCCCAACCCCATATGTAAATCACATGGACTCAAATATTTGATCTGGTTAGAGATAAGGATGGATTGAAGTGTTGATGGAGAGTGGTGTGAAATGTGATAACTTCTAAATTCTCTTTTTCTGCTTTGGGAAGTATAGCTTTTGTTGTGCTATGGCTGAGGCTGTTGTTTAACTCTTTATAAAATTCTAGACCTTGTTAGCTCTGATGCCTTAGTGTTAGCATACATCTGTGAAAATATGTATTTCTCAAGGAAATGTCTCGTTTTCTGAAAGCAAGTTTAACTTTGGAGGTGTGTAGAGAGGAATGCTCCTCTGAACTGAACATGCATCTTGGGCCATCTTTGTAATATTTTCTGCTAACTAACACTTAGGTTCTGCTGTCTCCTTATCATGCATCAGAATAGTAAATGTACATTTTCTTCTTTCTTGGGGGTAGGTGGGTGGGGGAAAGCCCAGACATTTTAAGTGTGTAGCTTTGGTTTGATTTCCTAGACTTTGACAACTTCAGACTTTCACTTCTTTTACAACTACTTCATCTTTGACCATCTTTTATGTCTACTCACCTAAATAGACATGCTTATAAGTTTTCTGCACATTCAGTTTTTTTTAGTGTTTTCTCTTTGCATCATTTTGGTCTGGTTTTTAAAATTCTATATAAAACCCACAGAAGTCAGTTGCACTTCATTCCATGTAGTTGTTGATTTAAAAAAATGGCACAAATAAAAGCATACCTTTTTGAAAAGATGTGATCTGTTTTACCTTTGTGTAATATTTTTTAGCTGTATTTTTTTGCCTTTTTTGCATTTTTTTCTGTGCTAACTGTGGCAGGGCATGTAATACTAAATCCTTAACCCAGCTCATGTTGGTCTTCAGAGGCTCAGCTCTGCATCATGCCAAGGGGTGATGTGGGCAGCCTGTTACAGGTGTGACCTGACCCCAGAACGTGTGAACAGCCAGGAGGAGGGATGATGGTGCTTTGCTGTTTTTTTGGGAAGTGCTGGTGGCACAGGAGTCCCTCCTGGCCAGGCTTTGCCTTCCTGTTGGTACTGAGGTGTTGGTCTGTGCTTGCAAAGCTCAGCTCAGGCTGAAAAGCTTGAGATGTGCTGGCTAGTTTGTTTTTAGTAATTCAGTACTTCCTTAAAATTAGTCAAGTGTATAGTCTCTTCTTGAAGGTCATTTCTCCAGAACAGACATGAGTGTTAGTGGGTGTCAAGTTCGTGACATACTTCATGCAAATAGCTTTTTAAAATAAAAATTTGAGAAGCACACCTAAACCCTTCCTCTTTCTGTAACATTACCTTCCTTTGCAGCTGAGCCATGGGGTCAGTGTTGAGAAGCAGCCCAAAAACAAGCAGATGAGAGAAATCCATAGTTAATGCTTTAATCTGAATAGTCTTTTCTTTGTAAACTAAAGCTACATATTAAATTGTTTTCTTTGTTACTCATTTTCACTAGAAATAAATATGTATAGTTTCAAAGGCTAGGTGTTTGTGGTCGTTTTGATAGCTATCTGACTTCACTCTGCAAATATTATTTTGGTGTTCCTGCATGCCTCTCCTGGTTTTCAGCTGCATGGGGATATATGTACAAAGGGGAGCTTGTGTAGCTGCATTTGTAGCTCTCTAGGGCTGGACCTCGCTGTGCTCACATTGCTTCTGTAACAGTCAGCTCTCTGAAACCATCAAGTGAGGATTTTTTAGTTATGTTTTGCAAAGCTTTGTGGGGCAGAACTTGTGGTGACATCAAAGTGTCCCTTTGAACATGGTTTTGGAGTCACAGGTCTGCTCTGGAGGGAACACACACCATGATTAAGGCTGACAGCAGTGTCACTGGTTTCTCTTTTGTCCTTAGGTCCTTTCTCACAACTTGTGCACAGTGTTAAACGTTCCCCATGATCCAGTGGCCTTGGAAGAGCACTTTAGGGACGATGACGAAGGACCAGTTTCCAATCAGGGTTACATGCCTTATCTAAACAAATTCATCTTGGAAAAGGTAAGTTTTGAATTCTCGTGTTTTCTTGTATCAGCTTTTGTTGTTAGAGTGTCTGTGGTAGCTGGTGCCTGCAGGAGGCTGCTGCTGGTGTGGAGACACTGGTTTGGGAGTGTGTCTCTGGGGTCCTCATTTAGAGGCTACTCTGGAGAGCCTGTGCCTAAAAATGGAAGGGTGCACTGCTCTCTACATATTGTACTTCCTGTTACATCTGGCCATTGCCTAAGCTGTGTTCACGCAGAACTGTGCTCATATTAATAAAGAGTAGGTACACAGGTTGTGGGAATTGGGAGTGGGGCTGCAGCTGATCCTCATCCCCAATGGGCTGCAGCTGTGAAAGGCAGGTGAGCAGT
The DNA here is from genome assembly GCA_013401375.1 of Spizella passerina. Classification (NCBI taxonomy): domain Eukaryota; kingdom Metazoa; phylum Chordata; class Aves; order Passeriformes; family Passerellidae; genus Spizella; species Spizella passerina. The sequence goes on along the minus strand of WBNQ01068495.1, from coordinate 91,544 downwards.
GTTGGAGGTGATGAGCCATGGACTGCTGAGGGGTTACTGACCAATCACCAAAGGGAACAGAGGGCTCACAGGTGCAGTGCATCAACATGAGGGTATGAAAAGTTGTGCTAAAGAACAAGGGCAGAGGCTTGAAGCCCTCTGAAATTGTATGGTGATACTCTGTGTATTGTGGCCATCTCAACACATGCTGTGTCATGTGCTGTGACAATAAAGCACCTTAGCCTGAATTTATCTGAAAGTGTCTGGGAGCTGTAGTTGTCCCACTTTATATTACAGCTATAAAAGAATATTGTCACAGACTCCTTTGCAAACAGAAAGGGTAAAAATATCTTCACTGTTTGTCACAAAGTACTTTAAAAAGCAGATCCCTTCAGAAGGTTACAGTGGGTGACATTAGGGTGTGTTGTGAAGTTCTGTCTTGCAAGTTCTTTCCTTTCATGTCTGAGCATTAGTCAGTTTTCTGTTGTGCCTTGTTTCAGGAGAAACTCTGAAAAGCCAGCAAGGCTCTCCCTCTCCCTCTTCTCTCCATCATGTTGTAAAGTAGGTGCTCACTGGGCTGGAAAGTTAGGAAGCCCCAAACAATGATCTTCCTCCTTTTTTTCTGTCTTCTGTTCACCTACTGGGCAGGGCAGCAAAAGCAGCTCACGTGATGGTGGAAACATCAGCTTCAACACCACTGATTTCTTGTACACTTGAGGGCCAGCCCCAGAAACCCTCAAACTTTGATGTTATGCCTGCAGAGATACAGAGCTGTTTGCTCTCTTTTGTTACGTGAGGAAGTCCTGAACTGACATACTGCTGGGAAGTCCAGTGCAGCAACTGCAGATGATGTAAACTCCTCAGCCCCATTTGCTGATTTCTGCCCCTTCATTTAATAGTGGTGGAAAATGTGATATATATATATAATGCAGTCTGGTAGCTTATATCTAGCTTATCAGCTTCTATCTAGTTTATCAGCTTCTCTGCCTCTCTAGTCTATATTTCTCTCCCACCCAAAGAGTATGAGAGACATGCCAAGAGTGTCCTGTTTGATATGTGGGAGTTGTTGGTCTTTATTACACATAAAGGTACCTCTTTAATGTCTTGGTTGTTTGATGCTGAAGAATCCTGCTTTGTCCCAAAGAAATTGTGATAGCCTTTCTGCTTCATCTTGGCTGTCTGAGATCATGTAGAGACCAAGCAGTCTTTTTTTCCCAAATTTTGGGATAAAAGAAAAGGCCTTAATTTATTTTGACCACAGGATTACAGTGGGAGAGGCTGAAGCACAGTGGGTTAATACTCTTTGTAGACAGTAGGAAGCCATTAAGTAAAGAAAACCCAAAAGAGATATGTATGGCTTTTTCAAATATAAAAATGCTTTATTGTTAAAGGGTGTTTCTAGGGAGAATAGTTATGGAAATGAAGAGCAAAATGGCATTTAAGTAACACTTTTATATTAAAATGACAGACCTGCCTATGTAAGTAAGTAGATATGAAAGGGAAGAGCATGACTGTGTAATTTCTTGTTTTGTTTTATTCATATACTGATCTGGCTTCCAGTGATTGCCTGATATATCCATATCATCAGTTAATCTTAAAAGATGAAAGTGTTAAGGAACAAGATTAAATTATTTATAACTTGATGTTATTTGATCTTGACTAAATGCTTGTAATTAAGAAAATTAGTGAAGTTGTTTGGACAGAAGGCTGTCTTTTTGTACAGGAAAAACCTTGTCTGTGACTTCTCTTCTTTTAGAGATGAGTTTACATCAGTGCCAAAAGACAGCATGCAGTGGGATGAAGTCACTGATTCATTGCATGTCTCTTTGTTTAAAACAAACAAACAAAGAAAGCAAACAAGAAACTCCTTCTTTATTTTTCCAAGGCGTAATCTGTTATTTTAGATGGAGTGACAGTAGAAAAATTGCTGTTAGTGTATTCTAGTAAGCAAAGCTACTAAAAAAGGAGTGATGCTTTATACCCCAGATACACAGGAAGTTCTCAATCTCCATACAATGAATTAATTAATTGATTCAAGCAAGAGCCACTGGCTCAAGAAAGGTTTTTTGATCATAACATTTTGCTTTAAGACATTCATAAATATTTTATGGACGATTTCTTACATTTCTTTTAAAATAGTTATATAGCTGTGACTTAGAATTTTATTGAGAGGGCTTTGTAACCTTTGGAAATAACTTGTGTTGTACTCTTAAATGCAGTTGGAACTTTTTATATTTTTTTTTGGTGCTAACTTATCCTGCAATAAAGCTTCCTTAATATAGAAACAAGGAATCATCAAGAAAGGGACAATTGTGAAGAAAGACAAGGTAGTTAAGTGAGGTACATTTGCTACAACTAATTTCCTTTATTCACATAGGTAATTTCAGTAAATGATTTGAGTAATTAGTACTGTCTGATTGATGATTTCCAGTGTTATGCATCTTGTTACTCAGCAGATACATCTATCTAGAATTTTCTTGCATCAGAAACAAAACCTATAAATGTCTTTTTCAGGAGGGAGCTGTGATTTGCCAGTATAGTGTCTTCATAATTTGTTTTACTTAGTTCCTTAACCATATTTTAGCATGTTCTGTTATTTGCAATGTCTGTCTTTAAATACCAATTGGAAATGTTTCCCTTTCAGCGATGGCAGTGGTGTTACTTTACAGCAGGCCTTATTCAGAGCAGGGAACAGTCCTGGTGAGAGGAGACATTGTTCAAACCTCAGGTTATCTCATCTTCCAGGCAACTTCATGAATGCAAATGCTTGCTATATTTTTGGAACTGTTATTTTGGAGAGCCAGGGCTTGTGTGCTGATGTTGTTATTGTCCTGAATAATTCCTAAACAGTGTCTCTGTTCTGTATGACACATGGGCCCCACAAAGTCCATTTCGGAGCCAAATCTGGATTCTGAAAAAAGGGCTTTCATGTCTAAAGTGGGATTGCTGGCACTGTGGGACCTCCTCCCCTGTGGTGAGATGGTTCTGAAACCTCCTGCTCAGCTGGTGCACAGTCCTGGTGGCAGGGACGTGCTGCAGGTGACCTGGGCTTTGACAGGAGTGTCTGAGGGGCTGCACTCCTGCTTTGCTGTGGTAGCAGAACCCATGCGCCACCAGGACACTTCCAAGGTAGCACTGCTCACTGTCAGGGTGGGAAAAGCACTTCTAGAAGAGAAGTCCTGGTTCATTGGGCAAGGTGGAGAGGACACAGAAAAAACACAGGCAAGAGTAGCCAAGGAGTGAAGTGCTTGTGAATAGAACAGAGAAGGAGGAATCCTGAGTTCTAGCCCTTCATCCAGAGGGTGTTTGTTCATTCAGTTGATGTTTCATTCAAGACCTGTGTTTCTTGTGCAAACAAGACAGATGCTGAGCTTGTGGCTGGAGCAGCTCTGGCTCCTACAGCTGCCACCCCATTCAAAGGGCAGCTGTAGCCTCTTGCATCTCCACTCTGGTTGGTGGTTGCAAGCATGCAAAGTGCATGATTTTTGTTGATAGCCTCACTCTTATGCCTGGAGACTGTTCTTGTCATCAGGTTGGTTTCTTGTTTACTTTTGTATTTATTTTTTTATCCTTTTTCCCCTCTTGTTCCCCTGCACCCACATCAGTTCATCAACTTCCCATGTCTGCCACTGACTGAGCCAGTGTGGTGTGGTCACTGTATTTGACTGGGTAGGAAATCAGACAGTTTGCATTGGTGCTCTTGAGGCACCTGAGATCTGTGGTTTGGCTTATCTTTAAAAAAACCACTGACCATTACTGATCTCACTACCACAAGAATACAAGAACCTGTTCCTTAGATGTGTCTTCCAGAATCTCAAAGGGGCTTGCTTCCATTACAGTGCCAAACATGCTTTAATCAGTAACACAGTGGTAAAGAAATAGCATTGCTAAGTTATGGGGAGATAATAAATAGGTTTAATGTATAACTTAAATGAGGGTTTGAAAACAAAGCAGTAAATTAGAGCTCTTGCCTGTATAAATAATTCACAGATCTGTAGATGCAGCTGCTAAATATGATAAAGGATAATGAGAACAAGAGGGATTTTTGTATCAATAAGGTGAATGTTTGCAAGCTTGAGAAAAAGCAAAGATTTTAAGTGGATTAGCATTTGAGGAAAAAAATTATTCTGTGTTTATGAATACTTTTCAAGAGTTAGTTTGAGTAATGTGAAGTAAAAAACATACTAAGGGTCCTTCCCAATTGTTGCTCCAATATTGCTTTTAACATATCCACATGTGGATTTGGCTATGCTGGTTTCCAAATTTGCTATATAAAATCTCAGTAAGTCAGTGCAATAGGAGGGCAGCTGGAACTGAGTTCTGGAGGTGGTTTGGAAGCTGATGCTAGAGGAAACATAGCCTCTTTTCCATGGAGTCAGAGTGTAATTAACTCAACCAGAAATTGGAGGTTGGATGTCAGTTTTGCTAGGAGGAATTCCTTATTTTACCCCATGCAGGAAGTCAGGCTAGGTTGTTACAGTGCTCTTTTTGGGCCTTGTTGTTTCGTGCAAACTGCAATTTTCTTGCTGCTTTTTGTATGATGAAACCTGACAAACATTGTCTGTCTGCTGTTCTGTGCCATTTATGCATATCAATTTTTTGTTCTTCAATTTCTTCTCTTTAGGTTCAAGGGAACTTTGACAAAGTTGAATTCAACAGGATGTGCTGGACTCTCTGTGCTAAAAAGAACCTCTCTAAAAGTCCTTTGCTGATTAGTGATGAAGATGCATTTAAAGTGTGGGTTATTTTTAACTTCTTGTCAGAGGACAAATACCCTTTAATCATTGTACCTGAAGAGGTAAGAAACAAAAACTTAAGCTCTTTAACACCAGTTTGTCTAATGTCTCACTTGAACTGTGTTAAGTGTGGTACTCTCTAGAGATTTAAGAGGAAATATTATTTAGTTTAAAATTTTTATTCCCCTCTTTTAGATTTTATTGTAAGGCCTCAGATACATTTCTTTGTCTTCCAGGGTGGATATATGGGGATTTCTACAGTATGGTGATACTATTGATAGCTCTGTGTGTCTGTCACTTAAGCAGCCTGGCCTGAACAGGATAAACAGGACATGCATGGATGTGATCTTTAATCCCTGCACTTGCTCATAGGTGGTTACAGTTTTACAAGGTCCATGTGATTCTGAAAAAAAATGCCCTCATGTTCTGTGTTATTGTGAATTGCAAGATGAGTCTTTAGTCTCATGTCACCCTCCTCATGGAAAGGACAATACAAAATTTTCTGATAGTGTCTGTTTCTGATAAAACCAGCCAACCCCTGAACACTCTTGCTTGAAATGTCTGAGGGAATAACACCAGAGAGATCTCTTTATACTTGCAGTTCATGAACAAGTATTGGCAGCACTCAAAGAGGTATTTTAACCCTAGAGCAAGATTTTGGTATCTCCACTATTCTCCCCTTTGGGATGGGTGGGGAAGGAAGCAGAAAGATCAGAACTGTTGGCATAAATAACCCCTTGCAAAACTGTGTATGCAAATCCCAGTGGTTTGCAGTTCAGCACTGGAGGATGGAATAATAAATATTTGCAAGTGTTGAACAGCCAGGGATGAAAACAGTCTGATTAACATGCCACTCACAACATAACTGTTGGACTCCAAGGTGTTGTGCCAAAGCCTCAAGTACAGATAGCTCTCCTATCAAAATAAACTCTTCAGTTTTGCTTTCTCACTCACTTTTTAGCGGGACACTTTCACTCTGCACATTTCTAGTTTTTGCCAAACTGGCCCATGCCTGGCATGCTGTATTGCCATGAGAAATGAAACAGTGTTCTTGCTCGCTGTCCCATTTGTTTCTGTTGGTTCTGGGAAGCAGGGATCATGGTTATAAAAGCTAGGACAGCTCTTTCTTAGTGCTGCTATATTTGGCTTGGTAGGTCAGAGCCACTAAAAAATGCCAAAACTGGGAGTGAAATCCACATCTCTGGTTTGTCAGTGTGTTCCCTGCTGTGCAGTCTGGCTTACCTGTGGGCAGACATTTCACATCTCCTGAATTGCTGGCATGGTTAAAAGCTTCAGCCCTGCCAGCTCTGGGGTGTTGCTCCACACTTCTGCGCTAAGGAAGCCCCAGATTGGTGCTGCCTTCTGTGGCTGCTGCCAGGTAATGGCAGAGTGTTGGCAGACGTGCTGCAGAGTCAGCACTGAGCTGAGAATTTCCTGATTTCCAGATTTTGTATGTGCTCTTGTTTGCTTTCCTTCCCATCCTTAATGTCCAGGTTAACCTGTACTGCTCTTCTACTTGGACTAGTTTAAAAATTTTGATTGTGGATCTGTGTCTGCATCTCCTTGATTACAGCAAGATTTAAATTGTGCAATTTGTTTAAAGAAAGCTTACAGAGCCTGACTGACAAAGAAAGCATGATCTGTTCTTATCATATACAATGCCTGTATTCACTCCACCTTCCCTCAGACCACACAGGTAATGTAATCCCCACTGGAGGAATGCTGCCTGTTGAACTCACTCCTTTCTGCTTTGCACTGCTCCTGCATCAGGTTCTCTGTACTTCTGGAAAATTTCCCATTTACTCATCTGCTCTCTGCACAAAATTCCCGAAGTAAAAATGCAAAGTCTCAGTTTCAGCCAGTTTTGGTTTTTCTCAGATGTTTTGTATCTGCCTTTTTTACAAAATGCCTTGCAGGTCATGTGTACAGCAAGGGGATTTCTGTGAAGTGAAGGAGAAGAGGAGGGGGATGGAAGCCCAGCTGTTTGTGCTGTTGATGTTTTGCTGAGAGCAGTGTAAACCTCTCATGTGTGACTACCCTTCCCACCCAGGGAGCAGGCTCTCCTGCCTTGCCCTGCTCTAATCCTTGCCTGAGAATATTGCAACACACCATCCACTGCAGTTCTGGCTCAGAGATCCAGCTGTTTGTGTGGGGTCCAGCTGTTCTCCCTCCTCCCTCCCTTCCACTTGTTGGCTTTTGTTTTGTTTTTTTTGTTTGTTTGTTTCTTTTCCACTTTATAAGTAACCGAGAAACTTGCCACACGCTTTCAGTTTGGAAGGGTGATCCCTTGAAGATTTTTGCATCCTATCCTGAAAATTACAAGACTTCTTTTGTCTCCGGTGAATGTATTAACACAACTTCATGTGGCTGTAAGGATGCCTTTTCTTCCTCCTTGGAGCAACTGCTCTTTGAAACATGCTTGGGAGTCTGAATTTCCTCTTTTTTTCTTTTTTTTTTCTTTCTGCGATTTTTAAAATGAGATAAGTGGTTTCTGCTGTCACTTCATAGATCTCATATCTGGAAAAGCCTACTGCTTAAATGCAGTTTCACATTTGCACTATGCTGACTAAATATTGAAGCCACTGTTTTTCCTCTTGTCCATGTCATGTACTTTTGCACTGCTGCTGCTGTGCTGGGTCTTTCCTTTTGGACAGCTGAATGTGGCAGGGCTGTTACCCCAGCTACCAAGTGTAGTACTACAAGGTGTAAGTCTTGATTCCATGCCCAGGGGTTCAATGGGCAGCAAGTGGGGAATGGCTGCAGCTCATCCAGAGAAGGGAAAAGAGGCTACTTTGGAAAGGATTCAGAGATGCAGGCTGAGAAGAGCTTTAGGAAGAGCAGAGTGTGAGGAAAGGAGTTCCCAGGAGAGCATCTGAAAGCAGTGGAGAGGTGATGCAAGGGCCTGAAGTTGCTTGTTCAGCAGAGGCCAGGCTGAAAGCCAGAGACAGTGACTGGCCTGTGCTCCTCACCTGCCCTGGAAGGAGGGATGCCAGGCCTGCACTTGAAGGAGATAAGGTTTGTAAAATCCAGTGTNTCAATGTAAGTGATATTCTGATGGGATGAAGAAAAGGAGTTGATGATGACTGTGAGAGGGGATATGACTGCTTTCAAGGCTGTGGCCCAGTAACATATACTCCCACAGAATTTTGTGCAATGTGAGTGGACTTTTAACATCTGCTCTGTTAATATCACAAACCTTATTTGAATAGTGTGAAGCAGAATNTGGGGAAGGGATTGGGTTGGGGCGTGCAGTTTTGGAATGTGACTTCAAGCTTGAGAGGATCCCTATGTGTAATGAGGAGAAGTCTGGTGACAACAGAGACAGGAGACAGAGACAGATGGTTACAGGGGGCACTGGGCACAGCTGGGAATGGCCTTGCACTCCAGGGTTCCTTCTGCTGCCTACTGGTGGGCAGCTGAGAGCACTTGGAAGAGCTGGGGAGGAGCAGAGATCCATGAATGTCTATTTTGCAAAGGTGCTCATGTGCCAAGGCAGAAAGCAGGGACTGCCTGGGAGCTCCTTCCTCTCCCCACAGCCAGATTTTCCATTAGATCATCTAAGATGCAGACATCCAAGTGTGTGTTTCCTTCAGCTCTTGGAGGCATTACCTCTTCCATGAGAAGGAAAAAACACGGAGAGAACTGAATCCATAAGAGGAGAAATATTTCTGTTTGTCATGAGCTTTCCTTACAAGTCACCTCTTAATTGTTACAGACTCATTTGTGTGTCTTAGTAATTTTTAACCAGACATTTTCTATTTTATACAAAGGTTTTCAAGCACTTCCCCTTTCTTATTTCTGGACATGTGACTGCAGCCTTGGGAATGCTTTATCGTTGAGAGCTGTGGTGTGTGGTTAGTTGTGTTTCTGGGCCATTCTTCGTGGTGAAACTCAGAGATACACACACTGCAAGTTGCATACTCAGTGTTGTAATCCAGTGTTCACAGTTTGTTTCAAATAAACCAAACATATTTGCTGCTTTTGGCTTAGTGAGGAAAAATTTTACAGTCATTTTTCACTTGTCCTGTATTCTTCAAATTTATTAACAGATGGCATTTCTAATCCTCCTAAGAGGAGTAAGCCTTATGTGGCTTTTTGTGCATGTCAGAATGAGGTGATATTTTCTTAGCCTGGGGAGGTGAGAATCTGATCCAGTGATGATTCTTCTGGAGTGTGTTTGTGTGGCTGTGTTCGCTTCCTTGTTGTGCATTCTAGTACCAGAAACTGAAAGAGTGAATGAAATACTGGGAATTGACCCTTGGCCCTTCAGAAACGACATTGAAACTGATATAAAGAGAATGAAAGCTGCTTGTGTGGGGTTTTAATTGACTCATGATCTCTGAAAGTTGATGACAGTTGTTAGGAAGATTTTTAGTCACTTGGTTAGGAAGACTTGCTATTCTCATTTCACTGCCTTCTTCCTTGGCTCCTGAATGAAGTAGTTTTCAGCTCACACAGCAGGTTGTTTCTTGAGTTGACCTTTACTATACTTCACTTAATACTGATTTAATTTTGAAAAAAAAGAAACAAGGTAGTGGCTTACGCTGGATAATGAGCACAGTTTTGCTGGTGGAAAGGAGGAAACAAATATTTGACTTCAATGTAAGTGATATTCTGATGGGATGAAGAAAAGGAGTTGATGATGACTGTGAGAGGGGATATGACTGCTTTCAAGGCTGTGGCCCAGTAACATATACTCCCACGGAATTTTGTGCAATGTGAGTGGACTTTTAGCATCTGCTCTGTTAATATCACAAACCTTATTTGAATAGTGTGAAGCAGAATAGCCTTGTCTCTGTGCTCTGCTGGGCATGAAGGCCTCCTTGGCATTATTTTTCTCATTCTAAGAGACCCACTCATATAATCAGAAATATTTGTGAAAAATCTATGATGCTTCAGTCCCCATGGAAGCAGGAGGAAGAGGAAAGCAAATAGACACTGAAACATGGGGAAAAGAAAGTGCCATCTGAAACAAGCTCCCAAACAGACTCGTGTTAGAGTTCTGTTCTTTGTTACTATTTTTGATTTCTCTTGGCAAAATTCTGGCTGAAAAGTTTGAGATGGAAGCTGGTTTTGGTAGTGTGGGTCCCTACTGGTGTGTGTAGTGTTAACGACTCCCTGGTATTTTTGCACCTGTATTTTGCATACTTACGACCTGAAAGCAAGGCCCTGTTAAAATAGCAGCAAACGTCGCTTCACTTTTGATTTTTAGCCACAAGAGTAGTTTATATTTGAGACAGGAGACTTGATTTGTCAGTTATTTGCTGGGTTGACATGTCTCTGTGGAGGAGGGGAAATGTCATTTGCTCTCAGGGGTTCCTCATTTGAGCACCTAATGGGTGGTTGCTATTTGCTTTCACACTGCTGCAACTTATTTCTTTGTATTTACCTCATACTTCCATGTTCATACTGTGCAAAAGTCACTGTTGCTGTTGAGCAGATAAATCAGATAAACGTTTTCTGGGAACTTTGGTTAGCCATGGATGTGACTGAACTCAAGATAAACCTTTAATTTTTTTTTTTATTTTAGAAATTGAATTGTAACATGCACAGGTCATTTTTCAGTTAAGAAGGGTTAATGTAGTTTAAAATAATGAGCATTTTATGTACTTTAGTACTTTATGGAGGTTGTAGGATATTTGTAGTCATGTAAGTGACTTGTAGATGGGGGTTGACAGACTTAAATGGTTAAATCTAATCTATGAACCAAAAAAAGATAAAATGTGTACAAATGACATTAAAGGAAACAATGTGTTGACTTATTTTTAGTGTATTCTATGATAACATGTACTAGCCAAGAGTTTTGCATTGCATCATTTCCAGACCATTAGTTTGATCCACATTTTATTTATATGGCTTGAGCAAAAATGGGAAAAAAATTATTCTGGTGTGCTCTTTGTGTGTGTGTTCCATCGTCTGCAGGTGAGACCTGATACTTTTAGATAATTAACCAAAGGAATTTGAGAGTTTGAGGCCTTAAGTTGCCATGCCTCAAGCAGTGTAAGAGGTTGTGAAATTCTGGAACAATGAATTTTATAGTTGGAGTTCATTTTTTTTAAAATTACTATTACTTTGTAGCATTTTGGCAGATATGTTATCTACCTAATTAAGTCTGAGTTATTTTAGCTTTCTTTAAAGTCCAGGATCATAGTTCAGAACTGATGCTGCTCAAAGGGAATGAGCAGAGTGGCAGAATGTGTTTTGAACATGGGTAAAAATATCAAGGTTTTAGGAGGTTTGAAACAGCTTTTCAGTGCTCCTGTTCTTGCACTCTGTGAAGGCTTTTTTTGGGTTGGGTTTTTTTTTTCTATAAAACATGTCTGGGGTAGGAAGTAAGCTGCTTCCTGCCAGTAACTGAATACTGAGGATTTATGGTAGTCAATGCTTGAAAGCTTTGAATTGTCTTTTCAACTTAAGGATTTTGGAGAGTGAAAATCAGCAAAGCTTATTTTAAAGACTGAATTTGAATGCACTTCTGTAGAGGCCTCTGTTAGACCATATCTTTGCTGGTAAGAATGGCACGAGGAGCTAAAACTTACTGAAGTGTCTTTCTTGTTAAAGCTGACCTGAAAAACAATGCTCTCTACAATTTCTGGGGGCATATTCTGTGCCTGGCTGGGCTGTCTTCTCCTAAGAGAGACTTGATGTGACAGGCACAACTTGGAGGTGTGTGCACTTCCAGCTCATTCAGAGGAGCAGAACTTTCCTCCTGGTGCTGCAGCAGCTTTGCAGCTTCTCCTTTTGCTGCAGCATTACCCACATGCCCTGCAGTAGGGGCTGTGACACCAAGACCTGAAGTAGTGGGAAAAGCACATCCCTCTGCAGGGTGGATTTGGGATTTACTGTGCTACTTGCACACTTGTGTTTCCTGACCACAGGCATGGGAGAAAGGAAGGGATTTGGCTGTTGTAGGAGAGAGAAACAGCAGCCACAATATATTGAGGCCTGGGAGTCCTTGTGGTGAAATGTGTGGGGGACACAAACACTTCTGTATTTCTTTGAACTCCTACATCTCTTGCATAGGGACTCAAAAGCCTGTTAGACCAGCTAAAGGGTCACTCTGAGCTGTAGCAGGAAGGCCCTCATCTATTACTTCATTTAGAGAGTCATTAACAGTATTTTGCATGTCCTCAAAGCTGGGTTTACTTTAAAATACTGCAGATGTAGATACTGTAGATGGGTTTACTTTAAAATACTACAAATGAACATTGATGAGTTTAAAACCAACAGAAAAAAAACAGACTAAAGAGCCCCAGCCTTCTTTGCTTCTTTTTCATTCTTGTGTTTGTTTTGACTAGTGTTACTGGTGTTACTGTCCTGTGCATGGTAATGCTTACAGAGTGATGAAAGATGAAAGGACAAGCAGAATTTGGGAAACAAAAGCAGATGTGAAAGATTTCTTTTATTTCTTTTGATACAACTGTCAGTATTGTGTCCAGGGATGGAGTGCTTGAGAGCTAGAGAAGAGGGGTCAGGTGTAGATCATAGCTTGGTCATTTTTCATTTCACTTCTAGTCCAAACAGCCTTCTTTTCTTTTTTTTTCTTTTTTTTTTTTTTTGTTGTTTGTTTGCTTTTTTCTTACAAAATGCTTTCTGAAGCTTCTTGCTTTCTCACCCTTCAGTCATTCACAGTTTGGAAGCCGTTGCAGGGAAGGTCCCATGTGTTCTGTAGGAATCTGAAATATTAAATGAGGCTGTCAGGTTCAATTCTTTGTTTTCATGTGAAGAGAGTAGCTGAGGGACGGGCTTGGCAGTGAAGAGTTCAGCTGGGACAGGAGTTTAAAACCTTTGTTAATTGAACCACCTACGTTTTGGGGGCCTACATGTGAGCATGGGAAACTTGCTGTAATGGGAGTCTCTGGAGAAGCTTCCTTTACATCTCTCAAACACTTGCAAATGTGTTTTTCAGCAAATGATGGAATCTGCTTGTGTTTCTGCACAATGATGGAATGTGCTTGTGTTTCTGCACAGATTGAATATTTACTGAAGAAGATCACGGAAGCCATGGGAGCAGGCTGGCAGCAGGAGCAGTTTGACCATTACAAGATTGCTCTCAACACCAGTCGAGAGGGACTCTCGGCCTGGGAGCTGATCGACCTCATCGGGAGTGGGCAGTTCAGTAAAGGAATGGACAGACAGACAGTGTCCATGGCAATCAATGAGGTCTTTAATGAGCTCATTCTAGATGTACTCAAGCAGGTAAGAACCACAGAGAACCAATGTCTTAAAGTTGACTTGTTTATTGCTTTAATTAGAAAATGTGCAATTTATGCTCAAATTTCTTTACCCTATTGAATGATGAGCAGGAGGAAATTTGGTAAATGACCTGTAAGGGTTCTTGAATATGAAGTTATTTTTATAAAATAAATTGTCCTGCTGTTCAGATTGTTGTAATTGTAGCAGTATTATGAATGAGTTGCTTCTTGGGAGAGCTTGCTTTTAAAAAGTGAAAGAAGTGGGCTCTGACTTGAAATATTACCTTTTTTACACTAGTACCAGCTGCTTGTTAGCTCACAAAATAGCTGCATCATGCTCTCAGTTCTGTTTACAGCTCTTCAGTCTTTGGAAATGCTTTTCTGTAGTTTCAGTTTTGCTGTAGGAAAGGCAGCTGTGCTGGGCACAACCTCTGTATTTAAACAAGGGGATCTGGACCAGGGTATTTTGGCTTCTCAAGTGCCCCACTTCAACAGGGCAAAAAGGTGTGCAAGAGCTCCAGAGGGCTGTCCCTTCTTGTTCTGCTTAGCAGGCTACATGACTGACAGCTTATTTACCTGCACTCAGACTCCAGAAATCATGCTGGCCTTTGTATTCCTAGCAAACTTCTTTCTTCAGGTTTCCAGTGACTGGATTATCAGTTTAGGAATGCCTTTAAAAACTGCATTTCTTTCATGGGAATTGGAAGTACCACAGAGACCTGAGGGGTCACAGCAGAGTTTACCTAGACAGCTCTTTAAAATTGACTTTTACCTGAGAAGAGAATTTTTTTCATCTTTGATTTCTTGGTGAGGAGAGAAACAAAGGATTTCTTGGCAGGCTTTCCTGAGCTATTCTGAAGAAACCATCAGAAGGTCTTGGCACAGGAAATTCTTTCAGAATACCCACAGAACAATGCAAAAGTCTATTTTTGTTAACTGCTGGTTGCCTGTTGGAGGTGAGGACTGGGGACACACACACACATAAAGTCAGTTGAGGGCAAAATGAAGTCATTCTGCTGTTTGGTACCATGAAAATAAATTGACCAGTGTCAGTTCAATCCTACTTGAAACTTGTGAGGAAATCTGATTTCTTTTCAGTTTTGATATTGCGTTGTATGTCTTCCCCCACACCTTCTTTTTTTGTTTGTTTTGTTTTGTGTCTCCTTTCTTTCCTCTCTTGGTGCCTGGGCTCCTTTCTCAAGGATGTCTGAGTGCCTCTGAATGGTTCCTTGGCACTTAAAAATAGTTTGTGTCAAGATTTGTGCCTCCTGGGCAGTTTGGACACTTATTGGCCTAGTGGAGGGCAGAGTTCTGTGTGATTTCAGTATCCTCACAACTTGTTGATTCACAGAATTGTCCTGCTTATTGCAGTAATCACATAATTGCTTCAAGGTATTAATTAATGACACATGGTCTCATAACCAAGTGTTGTGCTACCCTTTTTATTAAACACATCCTGGATCTCTAAGGCTTACAGAGGGTAGCAGCAATAGTTAAATTTGTGGTATTTAATGTTCTGAAAGATGTGTCCTTTGTGTGATGGTTGGTGTGAAAAAGCTCATGCTTTTCAAGAGGTTCTTGGAAGGTGAGAGGCAGCTGGTACTGAAATAATAGGTAAATATGTTGCAGAAATTTGAGGAGGAAATATTAGTCTGACTTGGCTTTGAAAGCAAATTTGGTAATTCAGGAAAGGAAAAAAACCCCTGGCTATGACTTAGACTGTGCAAAGCATGAAAGATTGAAGCTGCAGGAGTCCTTCCCATGACCTTGCAAGCACCCAGAACTCAGCCCCGAGTGTGGGGGTGGCAGACAAAGCTGTGCATTCCTGGTGTGGAGCAGGGGAGTGGGATGGCACCTGGGAATAGGCACGGCCTTGGCTCTAGGCCACGTTTCAGTGGCGAGAAAAGCTGAGCACAGATAAGCTCTGTGTGTAGGGGTGGCTTGGGTTTTTGTTTGGTTTGGTTTGTTTTTTAAACAAAAAAGCTTCTTTAACCATTCTGAATGTTTTCTTACCCCTCAGACCTGTAGAGAAACCTGTAGAGAAAGATATCTTTGGATTCAATATGCGCATTTCTTTAATATATATATTTAATAAAAGCACATCTGCTATATATATATATATATATATACATACATAGATACATATATATATACACACACCATTATAGATGAAAGCCATTACAGAAAAATGTTCCATGGTGTTCTTTCCAACTTCTTCATCCTCTTAATCTGGAATACTCTGGATACAGAGTATGCTTTCTATATGGCTTGTTCATAGTTTATATTGATGTTGGTGCTTCAGTTTCATCTATGATTTGACTTTTTTTGGAAGTTAATTGTCAGACAAAAATATGTAAGTATTTGGGGAATATGATTACAGGAATGGAAGGTACAACTGAAATACTGGCTAACTTTGAAATTGTTTGAGGCTATGACGTAACTTTTCTGTGGGCTTTGTTGGGTCTTTACATCTTTACATAACCAAAAAAACAGATGGTTCAGCAGTGGACAGGCATTTCAGCTGCTCTGTTGCTTTTAACAGGGCTACATGCTGAAAAAAGGTCACAAACGGAAAAATTGGATGGAACGATGGTTTGTGCTAAAACCCAATATAATTTCCTACTATGTAAGTGAAGATTTAAAGGAAAAGAAGGGAGACATCATACTGGATGGCAACTGTTGTGTAGAGGTAAAACCAGTCCAAAAACAATGTATGTCTCTAAAGATCAGAATTAATCCTTTTTTGTGTGTGGGATTGACTCCTGGTATCTTTTAACAGAGCTTTTTTACTTCATATGACTCCAGCTCATAAACATCCTTTTAATAAAGGCTCTTAGTGCTGGTATTTGTATCTCTGTGACACATAAGTGCATAAATGCTGTTTGACTTCATAAATTAGATTTCACTGTTTGCAAAGCTAATCTTTATTATTACCCATTCTAGGCCTTGCCTGACAAAGATGGAAAGAAATGCCTTTTTCTCATCAAATGTCTTGATAAAACCTTTGAGATCAGTGCCTCTGATAAAAAGAAGAAGCAGGAATGGATTCAAGGTGAGGTTTCAGAAATGCTAGTTATGTGAAAGTTAAAGTTAGTGGAATTCTTACAGTAGTGCTTTGCTCAAATTTGAAATTCTTGGTCTTGTGATATTTTGATATCTTTGGGCATATGGATCTTTAAGGGGTCTGAGACTCAGGAAGAACTAAGGATCCACCTAAGGGAAATCAGTTTTTGTCATGTAGGTGCCTCCATTCAGGCAGCAATAACCAAAATGAAATGATTGTTATTGTTGTTTTTTATATTGACTGTACTTCTGGGAAGGGAAGCAATGTTGTAAATCATTGCTTTTGGGGAGAAAGGGAAAAGCTTGTTCATTTTGGCACTGTAAAATACTGGCTTTGGTTGTACAGTTTACTTCAAATAGTATGGTTTGGTTAGCTGAGGATAAAGCTGGGAATTAGGGCTTGCTTTTCTATTCCCACAGTAAAGGTGTTCCTCCTGTGAGACCTTCCCAGGTATGTGATGGGTACATCCATCTGCAGAGTGAGGTAGAAGCCCTTGCAAAGCTGTTGTTGCCAATGCCATTGAAGAATGTGCAGCAGTTAAATATTTGGAGCTGTGGGCTTTCATTTGCACTTCCCTCTTTACCTGCAGCATGTGTTTATTGCACCAAAGTCAGATGTACGAGGAATGATTCAAAAGGAGACTTTTTTTTTTATTGTTGTGGTATGTGAATAACATACCAAAATTATCTGCCACTCCTCAGCTTTGCTGTCTTAAATATTTTGTCACTGGATGTAGGTGAACGAGAGCTACTGTCTTTCTGGGAGAAGCTTTCCCTTGCAGTATCTGTAAGAATTCAGGGTTTAAGGTTGGCTCTAGGGAAGACAGGTAACACCTTACTCCTTGGTAAGTCACTGGGTCTAGGTAGCAAGAAATCCTCAAGTGTTGGGGCTTTTTCTTGCAGCCGGGTGTATGAGTGACTCCTATGTCCATAGCCTGTTACAAATCAATATTGGAATTGACATAATGCAGTGGAATTGCATTGTGTCAATTGCATTAGACCTTATCCTTGTGGCACGCAGCCAGCACTGACAGCTAAGTGCCTTTCACTTCTGTCAACACACCTTTGTGATGACAGCCAGCCTGATGAGGATTAGGACAACTGACAACAGTGCTTCTGATTTAAAAACACATTCAAAAATCCCCAACCCCACAGCCAGCGCAGCACAGCACTGCAAAGTCTGCCCTGAGAGTTGAGCACTGCCCTTCACGGTTCCTCTCTGTCCCTGCAGCCATCCAGAGCACCGTGAGCCTGCTGCGGGCGGGCAGCGCTCCCCCGCACAAGGAGGCGCGGCAGAAGCGCAAGGAGCTGCGCCAGAAGCTGCAGGCGGAGCAGGAGGAGCTGGAGCGGCAGATGAGGGAGCTGCAGGCGGCCAACGAGAACAAGCAGAAGGAGCTGGAGACCGTGCGCAAGGTGGGAGCGCAGCCGCCGGGATTCCAGCCTGGAGCTCGGTGCTTGTGGCTGGACTAGGCCCAAAGCTCGGTGTCTGTGGCTGGGCTGAGCTTCCTGCAGTGGAGCTGGGCATCTCTGTGCTGTTCTGGCACATGGAGCCGACTCCTCCAGGGCAGCTGTGCTTGTTTCAAACCCCTGTACTGAGCAGTCTGGTGAAAAAGAACCTGCCAGCTCTGTGGATGGTGTCTGCAGACAGGAGAGACCAATATTTTCAGTTGCTTTTGGGCTTTTTGTTTTCTTTTTCTGTCAGACGCATATGTCAAACATAGGGCTTTGCATGAAGATTTTCTTCTATAGTTTACCCAAGTTTTGTTATGGTATTTGTATGTTTATGGGAACTCTTCTCACAGATGAATTTCTGTAACTTCTGTCTTTAAAAACAAAATATGGCTTTTCTTACTTTTAGTGTGGGGTGTGTTTTGAGAACAGCTTAGAACTCAATATTCAAATTCAAACCTTCCCCACTTGCTGCCTTACATTTTGGCTGCTGAGACCCTGCTGCTAGAGCAGTACAGGTCTTCCTTTGTTTACTCTACATGTCTCCACTGCCTCCCTAAATTAATGTAAGTATTTTGCATTCCCGTTTAGGACAAATCTGCATCATTGCTTGAATTTTTCATAAATAAAACCTGCCAGTTCTAGCCCTTAGAAAAAACTTCAGTGATCTTTGCAGCTATAAATATTGTGAGGGCATTTAAGGTTTTAACTCTAGAAAGCAAACAAAATTTTTAAAACCCACATTTTTTAAAGTCTTGTCATTGTCACAATTTGTGGCAAGGAGAAATTTGTCTTTTTTAAAGTGAGTCTTGCACTGGCAGTCCTGATGTAGGTATTATTCTGTTTGTCTTAAATGGAGTCCGACAGTGGAAAACCATTTTTAAATTTAATTTTGGCACTTGTAGTCTACCATGTGTTTAAGATTCAGAATGCAAAATAGTCAATAAAGGATAGCCTATGTTACCTTCTACTGGTATGTAACATACCCATTAACAGAAATAATAAGGTTGGATTTCTGCATTGTTTAGTTCATGGAAAATATTTAGGGAGGAAGACAACATGAGAGCAGCCCCAAAGGAGAGGAGCAGGAGGATCTTGGCAGGCTCCAGGGAGTTTCATAAAAATCACAGTGGGTAAACTAAAGAGAGTTGTGGCCAGAAGCATCTTTTGAAGTGGGCTGGATTAAAATGATTTCTCAAGGAAGGTGTCTTAGGCTGTGACATGAACTACTGCACTTTGCCTAGGTGGGACTAGGGAGGAGGTACTTTGTTGGAGGAACTGAAAGGGTTTGATTAGTTAGAAAACTGTTCTTCAAGGAAAGGGCTTTGTAAATGCTTCAGGAAACTGGAGTGTTCTGGGAAGCTCAGAGGTTGATTTGCTGCTGATGGCAGTGTGCCACCATTTATGCAGCATCTGCCAAAGTGCACTCTGGGACTGGTTTGTATTCTGGTAGCTCCTGCAGTAGAGGATTCCAAAAGAATAAATGCTTTTGTCTAAAATAGATTTTTTTCATATTTTTTACTGGAATTTTGACATGTGCACATTGAACAGACAGGAAGGTAAGTTCTTCCTTGTGTGAGAGCATGCATAGGACATCTGCACCCTTTTTGTTTCAGTTTGGAGTCTGGGCTTTGGGGACTCTGTGCTGTCTGTGCCTGCTGGAATGGTGTGTTCCTGTTCTCTCCCCCCTCCAACACTTGTGGCTTTTCCCTGAAGTGCAGAGTTCCCAGTAACCTTACCTGCTGGGAACAGCTTTGTGGATGAAGCAGGAAGTTGCTGATACTGAGTGGACAAAGATAATTTTCTTATTGGCTCTCTGGCTGTGGCCTGGCACCCACCTGTGGTGGTTTGCAGGGATCCNAGACAGCTGACTGTGATTGGCCATTAGTTAGAAGCAGCCACATGAGACCAATCACAGATGCACCTGTTGCATTCCACAGCAGCAGATAATCATTGTTTACATTTTGTTCCTGAGGCCTCACAGCTTCTCAGGAGAAAAAATCCTAAGGAAAGGATTTTTCATAAAATGTGTCTTTGACACCCACCCTTGTCTGTGACTCTGTACATTCACCCTCTCAGCTCAGTATTGGCAATGTTTGTTTAATTTCAGAGTGGGGAAGGAAATCTAGAGGAGATTTCACTTAGGCATCTTGGATTTGACTACAATGACATGCTTTTGAATGTCCTGGCAGAGGAAGAATGCTGCTTCTCAAACACTGGCATGGTTTAATCCTTGCTAAGGAGAGCAGTTCTGTGCTGTGTTCTGCAACATAAACCCAGAAATCTGAACCTTCTCCTTCACTTCTTCTGATCTATTTGAGACCAGAGTGGTACTTCAAGCATGTAAAAGAATGAAAGTTGTAGCTTGGCAGTTTTAATCATTGAAGCATCTCATTGGTTCATCTAGGTTGGTGAGGGAGCATGGTTTAAATGTGGTGCCTTCAGGAGCATGACAGAATCACAGAAAGGTTTGGTTTGGAAGGGACCTTAAAGATCCTCCAGTCCCAGTCCCCTTGCTGGGGGCAGAGACACCTTCTACTACACCAGGGTGCCCCAAGGCCCATCCAGCCTGGCCTTGAATACTTCCAGGGATGGGACATCCACAGCTTCTCTGGAGAACCTGTCCCTGTGTCACCTCCTCTGGGCTTGCTCCAACAGGTCCCTGTCATCTTTATGTTGTGCCCTGCTCTTACTAAAGGTCTGTGGAAGCAATTTCCTCAGCCCAGCATATTAAAAACAGCATCAGATAAGTTTATTAGGAAAATTATGTGAAAAAAATGCTTTTGTTTTCACTACTGGTATTTAGGCTGGTACTTGAAGATTTCTAATCTTGCAAGGATTGAAATCTTGACAAAAGGAAAAACTGGGACCACTGTCTTAATTTGTGAAATCAAGATGCAGCAAAAGTAACATAAGATGCAAGAGGTGGAAAGGTATCAGGCCTTAGCTAATGATGTTCCCAGGCCTTAGCTAATAATGTTCCTCCTAATTTCAAGTGATGATTATGGACCAGGATTTTATTTACCTTACTTGGCAGTTTAGGGGATGTTAGAGGGATGATTCACAATAGCACAATCACTTATTCTAGTCAAAGTTCCTGACACTTCTGCTTTCCCATGGCAATTCAGTGCTTCTCATTTCTGTTTCTGTATGAACTCTGTGCTTGCTGGCATGTTTTCCCTATTGGAAGTCCTATACGCTCCTGCCTGATATGTGTTTTTTCATGATAGTTTTCTATCCTATTGAGGCAGAGGAGGAAATACAGTGATTTCAATCACTTGAGCAAAGCAGGACTCAGAGGAAACTTGGAGCTAGCAGGTAATTGCCTTTTCATTGGTAAATTTAAAATTGTCTTGCAAACAATCAAGATTAAGTAAATTATATTTGAAGGCTGTGAGTAGTCTCAGGCATGAAAAAATCCAGAATGGTGCTTTGATGTTTTTGAAGGCTTCCTCCATTTTTTTTAAAAGCAAATAATTGTTAGATAAAGTTCCATTCCCTCAAAATAATTTAGTTTTGACAAACTGTTTTCTTCCTTCTTTTCTTCCCCCTACCCCCCACCCTTCTCTTCCAGCAACTGGAAGCAGCAGCTGCTCGTGCTGCTGAGGAGGAGAAGAAAAGGCTTCAGACTCAAGTTGAGTTACAAGATCGCTTCAGTTTGGAGCTGGAGAGAGAAAAAATGGTGAGAAGTGCACGAGGGGTTTTGCTGCTATTCCACATAGGGAGCCATGTGTTCAGCAAGGGCCTCCCTCACAGGCAGCCACTGAAAGGATTCCACAGGTTTTGCAGGAGGCTGGAGAATGGAATCTGTTGCATTTATTTGACATGTAGGATTAAAGTATTTTTACTGGTGAATTCAAATACTGGAACAGCTTGGCTGCAACTTGTGCAGCATTCAAGGTTTAAATATGATTGGAAAATTGGGAAAATAGTAGACTGTTTGAAGGATAAATGCAGACTGAAGTTCCCCTTGCAGTTTTCAGAGATGGAGAACCTGAGGCCAGTTACTTGCTGTATGAATAAGCAAAATGAATCAGGCATAAGCAAAATGCATTTTATGTGTTCCTAGAACTATTGCTTTTTTATGCTGTGTGTTCTTTTATGATTATACACACACATGAACATAAAAAATAAAGAAATATTGCTGCTTTACAATACTGTTACTATTCAGCTACACTGAGGATTCCCCAAAGAACTGATTTTCAGTCTGCAGGGGCTGTGTCAGGTTGTTAACTGGGGAAAAGAAGTAGAAAAAGTGATGTGATGGGACATCTCAGGACATTAATGCACACAGTACTGCTTTATGGGCTGAGCATGAATTCCTGAATACAGTCCCTTTCTGGGTCACTTGGATTTGGGTCAGCTATGGGGCGTAGCCTGCAGACCAGTGGGGCAGGACATTCCAAGCCCCTTTGTCCATCCTGTGCTATCATCCAGAGACAGAAGTGTGCGAGATACACTACTGCCAAGCGGGGAGTGAAAACAGTGCCTTTAAAGCAGCCTGACCTTCATGTCTGGCCCTTCTACAACTTTTCCTTCACTTGTATATCTGTAAACTAAGCAACAAGATCAAGCTGACTGAAATTAGGTTTGAATCCCTGTAGAAGTCCTGTGCTGCAGGAAGTAGGTCAGTATAAGTAGCCTGTGTTATTATTTATTTTTTTGAATGCTCTTAGTTCCACATCTGCAGGTCTAGCCTCAATTTTATCAGTTCTGCTCTGCAGTCAGCAGGAAGAGGTTTGTCTCTGAAAACATGACCTGAGGGAGAGCTGGCAATTCCTTTAAAAATTGGAAACCTGAGTTGAATGGTAGCTTACGTGTCCCAAATTTGTGCTGCTAGGTAAGACAAAAAATGGAAGAGCAGGTTGCTCAGAAATCATCTGAACTGGAACAGTATTTACAAAGAGTACGTGAACTAGAAGAAATGTACAAGCAGCTCCAGGAGGCACTGGAGGATGAGAAACAGGCACGTCAGGATGAGGAGACTGTGAGGAAACTTCAGGCCAGGTATGGCTTTGACCAGGTGGAAAAGTGTTTGTCCCCCTGCCAATAGTGGGTACCTGTGCCCTGCTACTAATGACTGCTTGCCTCTTGGAATGGGGAACTACCTTCTAGTCTAAACACAGCACAGATTTTTTTTTTTCCTTAAGATACGAAGGCTGAAGCTGCTGTTTATGATTTTTAAAATATGTCTGATTAGCCTTTACAGAGGGCAAGCTCAGCAATTTTGGAAAAGCAGGTGCAGTCATTTTTCCATCAGGTGTTGTGCATGTCAGCATGTGAAAAACTGAGATCACTCTGTACAGGCTTTTCAGCTGTTTATTTTATAAAGCAGTATCTTGTAAAAATGACTTTCTGCTGTATTTTATCACAGGTTTAAACTGCAGTGATAAAGGGTTAAATTTCCTCTTACAGGGGCTTTGTGGAGTGTGGTTTTTTCCTTCATATACTCAGTCCTCCTAAGACAATGAAGATAACTTATGCATGCCTGTTTCTTCTGGGGCTCTGTGTTGTGTATTTGCATTATTGACTACATTTTCTGAATGGCCCTTTGTAACAGTCAGACTGCCTGCACTGCTGGCATGACACTTAAGGCAAACCAACAAACAATAATTTTTCCCCTGCTTCCCAAGTTTTTTAAAAAACTATATTTTCTTTCTCCTTAAAAAAAAAAGGAAAGGAAAAATTAATTATTTGGCTTCCGTGCATGGATACAACTCGTGTTAAAGTGCAGTTAACATCACAATCCCCGTTGCAGATTGCTGGAAGAGGAGACAGCAAAGAGAGCTGAACTGGAAAAATGGCATTTGCAGCAGCAACAGACCATTCAGATGACAGAAGCAGAGAAGCAAGAGCTGGAAAACCAGAGAATGATGAAGGAACAGGCTCTTCAAGTGGCCATGGAGCAACTGAAACAACTTGAGTTGGAGAGGAAGGAGGCCCTTGAGCAGTATGAGGTGAGCTGCTCTGGTCATCAACCTCTCATCCCTATCCATGGATTGAATTTGAAGTTCTTCAGTATTATGCTTCTTTAAGGGTTAGCATGGCACAAAAGTTATAAGAGGTAGGATAGTTGGGTTGGTTGAGTTTTTGTTTTTGTTGGTTTTGTTTCTAGTTTTTACTCTGTTTCTAGCCCAGTAAATACATTTGAAGAAGAGGGTCTGTTTCAGACACACCTCTGAACCTCTTTTATTTATTTTTGTCACAATTTGCATGCAGGCCAGCTCAGTCACATCCTGAAATACTCTGTGCACATTTGTCTTGTACTGCAGTCTCACTTCATGTGCAGTCTCACTGCTGCCATAACTGGGTGCATTTTGCTTCTGATGTAGTAATTCTTGCAGTGTTTGGATGATGTCATGGCCCTGTGTTGTCTTCTACAGAGGAAAAGTCAGTGTGTTACTGTAGGCCCATATTCCTCCAAAATGTATTTCAGCCCTGAATGGAAGTTAAGGTTAGGTAGGAATTAGCTCAGATTCCCAGTGTGCAGCAGAGTCTCGTGTCCCAAAAGCCAGGCCTGCTCTCTCTCACTCTGCTGAGTGTTTCTGGGGAAGGTCAGTAGCTGTTCATGGAAGAAATAAGAGCCAGAGTCCAGCAAGTCAGAGGCTGAAGTGCTGCACACTTCCCAGGGCTAGAGAGGTGCTGATCCTGCATTTATTTAGGTCAGGAAAGAAAGCCTGGCTGGGTTTGTGTTTAGCAGGGGAGGGTGTTTATGGGGTGAGCTCTGAAGGACAAGCCTGTCTCGCCTGGCACAGAACACAAATGCTGCACTCACTGCAAGCAAGGGCCCAGCTGGGGTAGCTGTGGCCACTTTACAACTTCCCAGGGTGATGTTACATCTCACAGCATCACAAGATTGCTTCTGGCCAGTACTTGGCTCTTTTTTAGGTGACATCTCAGGCTTTTTGTATGGGAAGCATAATTTACCACTCCAAAGGAATTGCTGGATACAGTAAATAAAACCACAAAAAACAAATCCATGAAACAATTATTTTAGAAATAATTAAACATAAATTCTAGCCTTCCATTTTGAATTGCCAAAAAAACCAGTCTAGGCTGAAGAATGAAGACTAGCTTCATTACACAGCTACACAATATTGTAAAACCTTGTTATTTTAGGATTCTGGTTTGTCAACTTTTTTTTTTTTTTGTGGAGTGTGGTAGTGACTAAGTTACTTAGGATGGTTCCACATTAAACAGAGAGCTGGGGGAATAAGCATGGTTCTGGCTTTTGGTTTGAAAGGTGTTGTATCTTCATATAAAAACAGAGTAAAGCTGTTGTTTTCAAGTGGGCTCTGTCTTATTTCAGGAGGTTAAGAAGAAGTTGGAAACAGCAGCTAACAACACCAAGAGTTGGAAAGATAAAGTAGCTCATCATGAGGGATTGATTCGACTAATAGAGCCAGGTGAGTTATCAACAGAAGAGTTACAAAAATAGGTATTTATTCTGTCTCATGCACTGATATCACTTGGTGGCTTACTGAAGTCTGCCTTTTCCTGTAGTTTACTAGTTCACAGCAGCCTATAAATATCACCCTTTGTGACAATTTCAGATGGGAGCTTCCAAGTCTTTCCCTCTATTGGCCCTACTATAATGATTTTATTATCATTATTGTTTGTTTCTTTTATGTTTAAAACAAAGCAAGGATCAGCCTGAACACTGCATTGTGGGAGTGTGATGTCCCTGTCAGAACTGCCTGTCTCAGGTCTTGCTCTCTGTCTTCCAGGCTCCAAGAATCCTCACTTAATCACAAACTGGGGCCCAGCTGCCTTCACTGAAGCTGAACTGGAGGAGAGACAAAGGAGCTGGAAAGGGAAGAAAGCCACTTCCACTTCAGAGTGACAGTGGCAGCTGACAGGTGGCCCAGAACAGGAGCCCACCTCCCTTGTTCTGCTTTGCACAGAGCAGCCTCTTGCTTACAAAGTTTAGTTTGCTCAGCAGGTTGGGCCTCTCTGCTCATGAAATGCTGTTTGCCACGCTGGAGGGTCTGCTCAGAGCTCAGCCATTCCAGTGAGTGGAGTCTGACAGGAGATGCTGTTTTTCCCTCACTTTTCCAAGACTTTGCAACTGAAAGTTTGTATTGAAATGTAGCTTGTGACAGACAGAGTTGTTCCTATAGTAGCCTGTTAACAATCTGACAGCAGCTAACCAGTCAGGCAGCATCACTTTCATTCCAGAAGGTCAGGGAAGCAGTTGTTCTGCTGGTTCAGTTTAGTGTCATTTCAGCCCAGGGTAAATCAGTCCTGGAGGTTGTGTCCAACTCTGAGATGGAGCATTGCCTTTCCTTCCTCCTTTTACTTTTGCTGTCCCTCTGTTGCACTCTGCACAGTGCTTCCCTTGGCAAGGGGGGGCTGCCATCACTGGGTGCCTGCTGCCTGCTTGGATTTGGTGTCCTGTTTCCCTCTCTTTGCAGGAATCCAAACAAAAGAACTGGAGATAGGCATGTAGAAAACACTGCTGTGAGACATTTGGAAAAAGTAATTGGGCAAGACTGTTTTTGTACTGTCTCATACTTGAGAAGAGCTAAATAAAGCCTTGAGAGTTCATAGTATAAAAGATGAAGTTTTGGCTCACAGATTTCTGAAGCAGATCAATGGAAGGTAGTAGCACACACAGGGCAGATAGCTTTTGTGTCAAGGCTGTGTTTGTGCAGGAAATCTGATTATAACATCCCACCATTTTTTTAGATGGAGCACTGTCTTACTTTTAATTGGAGGCCAGATTAAAAAAATGGAAGAAGAAATGTTTTTTTAAATAAAAGTGATAAATATGTAGTGATAGTTCTTTAGAAAAAAAAAAAGTAATTCCTGTCAATAAAATAACTTCAGTCTTTCTAGTACCAAGGCTTCCCAAGGAGCCTGCTGTTGTGCCTTACCATTCTCTCCTGGGACAAAGCCAGTTTTTTCTGTTTCTGTAGGGGAAAGGAACAAGGCTGTGACTTTGCTTTGCAGGTCTCACACACCAGCATTGCTCAGCATTCCTGCCAATTTGTACCGACATTTTGAGATGCCCCCTCAAGGAGCAGGTGCCCACTGGTGTGGCTTGTGAGCAGCTTTGACTGTACCCTGGCCATCCATCCCTCCCCTGCTTGTTAGTTCAGCTACATGTTAAATTATTTGTAGTAAATAAGTGAATTTTTCAGGAGGATCAGCAGTGCCTTGCTGTGCAGCACTGTGATACTTGGGTCTTGGAAGAGCAGAAGCTGTACAGAAGTGGTGTCCAGATTTGGAATGAGAGAATAGCATTTTATTTGCCTGTTAACTAAGACTCACTCAAATACTGAATCTTTGCTGACATTTATTCTCTGGTTGTATTTTTGTACTAATTGAAATCTTTAATGTTTCAGTAAATGGAGTGCTGATTAGAATAACAGGAAAATCCAGGATCTTCCTATTTATACTCACTGTACAGGAAAACAGTAGTTCCATACACTTGATAACAGTGCGTTTTTTAAATTGATCACATTTACAAAAGCAATGTGAATAAAAAACCCACCCACCTGTAATAGAATTACTAATGTACACAAGGTTAAACTTTGCTAAAGGAGCTGGAACAGTATTTGTAACTACAAACATCTTATGTGGAGAGCAGAAGGGGTATTGGGGCTAAACTTGTTTAATTTTTCTAACAGTCTTTATTTTGGACAATGTTTTTTTAAGAACACCAAATGCTGCATGTTTTCATATTTTTTACTGTTCTTTAGAAATGGCTGTTTAATAAAGTAATATAAAGTCATTTACATTTTGGAATTAACGTATGTCTTATTGCCTGGGTTTCTTTTGGCCTGTTGGAATTCAAAATCCCGTGACTGTTGTGTGGAGGAAGTTTAATGGTGGGATCAATGGGATGTTAAAGGCATAATAAAGGCAGTGGTCACATGGTAACAAAACCAGGTTTTGTTTTAGCAGCACTCCTGCTCTTAAATGTTCGTGTTCAGTACTCCTTGCTGCAGGATGGGGCAAGGGCAGGGCAGGCTCAGCAGGGAGCTGTTGGGGCAGACACACAGCAGCCCCGCACAGTGTGTCAGCCCTATCTGTCTGTCTGTCTGTCTGGCAGAAGAGGAAATGAGATAACGTTCCTTTTAGTTTCGTCGTTTCTGGTTGCTCTGGCAAATCAAAAAAGCTTTGTGTGAAGCCTTGCTCAGTAAAGCTGGGGGGTGTGGTTGGCTTAAAAATTAAACCATTTGCATGCCGAGCAAAAATACCACTTGAGAATGAGCCCCTTAGAGGGGCACTGAGCAGCATCCCAAGGGAGCCCAGAGCCGTGAGTCACTGGTGGGGCATGGAAGGAAATCTGCATCCCACTGTCCCCACCTCTCCTGTTCCCACAAAGCAACGAGCCTGCTCCTGGTCAGGATATCCCACTGAACTCTGGGATTAGGGATGCCACTGCTCTGCCCAAGAAGCCCTAACTACACCTCAGGCTTACACAGAGGCCAGGAGAAAACTGTGCACTGGAGGGCTCAGCCCACTTGTTTTGTCTGCCAGATTGAGGTTTCATTTACCTGCTGCTGCTGGAGCAGTCCTGAAACCATAGCCCCAGTACCGTGCTGTTCCCTCTAAAAACAGGATGGGGTTTGGTTTAGGGTTTTTGTTTGTTTNCTCTGCACAGTGCTTCCCTTGGCAAGGGGGGGCTGCCATCACTGGGTGCCTGCTGCCTGCTTGGATTTGGTGTCCTGTTTCCCTCTCTTTGCAGGAATCCAAACAAAAGAACTGGAGATAGGCATGTAGAAAACACTGCTGTGAGACATTTGGAAAAAGTAATTGGGCAAGACTGTTTTTGTACTGTCTCATACTTGAGAAGAGCTAAATAAAGCCTTGAGAGTTCATAGTATAAAAGATGAAGTTTTGGCTCACAGATTTCTGAAGCAGATCAATGGAAGGTAGTAGCACACACAGGGCAGATAGCTTTTGTGTCAAGGCTGTGTTTGTGCAGGAAATCTGATTATAACATCCCACCATTTTTTTAGATGGAGCACTGTCTTACTTTTAATTGGAGGCCAGATTAAAAAAATGGAAGAAGAAATGTTTTTTTAAATAAAAGTGATAAATATGTAGTGATAGTGCTTTAGAAAAAAAAAAAAGTAATTCCTGTCAATAAAATAACTTCAGTCTTTCTAGTACCAAGGCTTCCCAAGGAGCCTGCTGTTGTGCCTTACCATTCTCTCCTGGGACAAAGCCAGTTTTTTCTGTTTCTGTAGGGGAAAGGAACAAGGCTGTGAGTTTGCTTTGCAGGTCTCACACACCAGCATTGCTCAGCATTCCTGCCAATTTGTACCGACATTTTGAGATGCCCCCTCAAGGAGCAGGTGCCCACTGGTGTGGCTTGTGAGCAGCTTTGACTGTACCCTGGCCATCCATCCCTCCCCTGCTTGTTAGTTCAGCTACATGTTAAATTATTTGTAGTAAATAAGTGAATTTTTCAGGAGGATCAGCAGTGCCTTGCTGTGCAGCACTGTGATACTTGGGTCTTGGAAGAGCAGAAGCTGTACAGAAGTGGTGTCCAGATTTGGAAGTCATGAATAGCATTTTATTAGCTAAGACTCACTCAAATACTGAATCTTTGCAGACATTTATTCTCTGGTTGTATTTTTGTACTAATTGAAATCTTTAATGTTTCAGTAAATGGAGTGCTGATTAGAATAACAGGAAAATCCAGGATCTTCCTATTTATACTCACTGTACAGGAAAACAGTAGTTCCATACACTTGATAACAGTGCGTTTTTTAAATTGATCACATTTACAAAAGCAATGTGAATAAAAAACCCACCCACCTGTAATAGAATTACTAATGTACACAAGGTTAAACTTTGCTAAAGGAGCTGGAACAGTATTTGTAACTACAAACATCTTATGTGGAGAGCAGAAGGGGTATTGGGGCTAAACTTGTTTAATTTTTCTAACAGTCTTTATTTTGGACAATGTTTTTTTAAGAACACCAAATGCTGCATGTTTTCATATTTTTTACTGTTCTTTAGAAATGGCTGTTTAATAAAGTAATATAAAGTCATTTACATTTTGGAATTAACGTATGTCTTATTGCCTGGGTTTCTTTTGTCCTGTTGGAATTCAAAATCCCGTGACTGTTGTGTGGAGGAAGTTTAATGGTGGGATCAATGGGATGTTAAAGGCATAATAAAGGCAGTGGTCACATGGTAACAAAACCAGGTTTTGTTTTAGCAGCACTCCTGCTCTTAAATGTTCGTGTTCAGTACTCCTTGCTGCAGGATGGGGCAAGGGCAGGGCAGGCTCAGCAGGGAGCTGTTGGGGCAGACACACAGCAGCCCCTCACAGTGTGTCAGCCCTATCTGTCTGTCTGTCTGTCTGGCAGAAGAGGAAATGAGATAACGTTCCTTTTAGTTTCGTCGTTTCTGGTTGCTCTGGCAAATCAAAAAAGCTTTGTGTGAAGCCTTGCTCAGTAAAGCTGGGGGGTGTGGTTGGCTTAAAAATTAAACCATTTGCATGCCGAGCAAAAATACCACTTGAGAATGAGCCCCTTAGAGGGGCACTGAGCAGCATCCCAAGGGAGCCCAGAGCCGTGAGTCACTGGTGGGGCATGGAAGGAAATCTGCATCCCACTGTCCCCACCTCTCCTGTTCCCACAAAGCAACGAGCCTGCTCCTGGTCAGGATATCCCACTGAACTCTGGGATTAGGGATGCCACTGCTCTGCCCAAGAAGCCCTAACTACACCTCAGGCTTACACAGAGGCCAGGAGAAAACTGTGCACTGGAGGGCTCAGCCCACTTGTTTTGTCTGCCAGATTGAGGTTTCATTTACCTGCTGCTGCTGGAGCAGTCCTGAAACCATAGCCCCAGTACCGTGCTGTTCCCTCTAAAAACAGGATGGGGTTTGGTTTAGGGTTTTTGTTTGTTTTTGTTTTCTTTTCCCTGTGACCATTTTATGGGGCTGATTTATGAGCCGTGCTCACTGGATCACACATTCCCAAACTGTAACAGCTGGCTTCCAGCAGCTCATGTTACTCCTGTTTCACTGTCCTGCATGAGCAGCCACAAAAGCAAAGCCTCTGCAGGGAAAGGAACAGTGTCTTGGGACAGAATCTATATCCTGGAAAGGTGGGGAATTGGAAGCAGGTGACCATTAAGGTCCAAAAGAAGCCCTGTTAATGGTAGAGAGATTGGAAGCAGGTGATCAGGAAGGTCCCTTCCAACCCTAGCCATCCTGTGATGCTGTGTCTCAGTCATGCAGGACACCTGCAACGGGAGCTGCACTGTTCCTCTCAGTGAAAGCGAACAGCAAATAACTGCTCTGATTTTTATCTCAAATATGTGAAGCAGTTTGTAAGCAATTTCTGAGCAAACCGGTGCAGGGCCAGGAAGGGGATATCCACAAGGCCTTTCAGCTGCCTTGGGGTGAGAGGTCATGATTTGTTCCCAAAGGAAGGGGTGCTGAAGGGCGCCAGGTGTGCCGTATGCTTGTCCTCTGAGAATGGCAAATTCCTTTCACAATTAACAAGATTTTTAGGGGTTTTCCTGGTCTCGTGACTTGAGAACTTTGTCTCTGCCTTTGTTTCGGTTTTTTTTTTTTTTGGATTTTTGTTGTTTGGGGGTTTTGTTTGGCTTTTTCGGGGGTGGTTTTTTTTTGTTTGTTTAACAAATCTTTTGGGGTCACTGTGGCAGCCCCCGCGCCCCCCGGGACACAGAGTGGGGACAGCGGGAGCGCTCCGGGCCGGCCCCGGGGCTGCCTCATCGCTGGGCTCCGGCTGCCCCCTCGTGGTGAAGCAGCCCGCCGTCCCTCGATGGTGATCCCGCGGTGGTCCCGGCCGTGGCGGTGCCCCGGGACAGCCACCCTGGGAAAAGCGCCGCGGCTGCGGCACTGCCGCCGCCTCCCTGCCCCGGCCACCGCAGCCCTGACCCTGCTCCAGGAGCCCGGTCTGTTCCTCTGCTAGCTCAGCTTGCCCACAGACATCCCGTCAGCCTGGGAAATATGGATTTTTTTTTTGTTGTTATTGTTGTTGTTATTATTACCACGGGGCTGTGAGCTAATTCAGACATATTTTCCGAACTACCCGCGGACAATGTGCGCAGCGGGATTCATTCAGCATCCCGCAATCTCGCATCTGCAGGCGCAGCGCGGGCTGCCGTGCGGCTTCCCTGAAAGCACAAGGAAAAACGTGCGAGGGAGGTTCCTTCCCTGCACACCGCCTCTGCCCAGGTGCTGTGTGCGCGCCCCGAGGCTGCAGGAGCGGGGCCGAGCCGAGGACGTGCTCAGCATCACGTACTCCCCTTTGGGAGCGGGACTCGGGCTCGCCCCTTCCAGCCACCAACGGGGTGGGTGTGTGTGGGGAGAGGATATCAGCTCATGTGGCCATGAGGGCCAAAATAAAATAAATATAAAGACAAAAAATTTAATGTATAAAATAAATAAATTTTATATATATATATAAAATAAAATGCAAACAGAAACTTTGTGACACAATTTCGAGACAACTGTGGCTTCCACACTTACTCTCACTATGGACTCCAACTACCTAGAAATGGCAGGATTCAAATATAGCTGTGCTGTGAGGGCCCTGACAAGGGAGGAATGATGAGGAGGACTCCATTGATATCAGAAGGCTAATTAATTCTTTTATTATACTGTAGTATTCTATACATCTTAAACTGAACCTGCCAAGCACTCAACACTGCACACCAACTGCACACACTGCACTGAATCTCGTGACTGTCACCCAACAGACCTGACGCACACACACACTCTTGGCCCTGATAGGCCAAGGAAACAAAACACCATGACTTTGGGTAAACTATCTCCATGTTGCATTCTACTTTTGCACAAACACATGCACAGCAAATGATAAGAATTGTGTTTTCTCTCTCTGATGTTCACAGAGTGTGAAACCCAGAAATTTTCTTGGGAAGAATTGTGCCTTGCTTTTCTCTGTGAAGAGAAATGTGGGGCTGCATTCAAAAGTGCAGAAAAGCTCTGTCTTATGGACTGGCTTCCTGGGTGTACCAAAAGTACCATCCTTTGAAAAAAGGGAAAGGTCAGTGGTTGTTTTAACACATAAGATGAAATGATGTTTGGGAAATGTAGCTGCATCTCACCTCCAGAGGAAATTAAAATTGGAATGGTATGATGCAAAACAGTTAAACATCCTGAAAGGCCTTGAGAGGGAGATTCAATGAGGCAGTTTTTAACACCGTGTGTGCACAACCCTGGAAGAACCACTTGACAAGAGCCCTTCTCTTGCATTTTTTCTTATATCTTAGCCAAATTGACAGAGGAAATGCAAAAGGATATGAGCAGCAGGGTCAGAGGAAAGCCCATGGCAGACTGGACAGAATGTTGATACCAAGGAAAAAAGAAATCACAATCTCCAGCACAAATGCACTCACTTTCCCCCATGAGCCTTTACTGAGTAGGCTATCAAGGCTATGCCTTGGTGAAAAACCCCTTTCTACCCTACTCAGTGTGCTCACAGCTCATATCACTCTTCTGCCCCCAAAGGGGCTTGATCTAGCACCAGCTTTGCATGCAGTTGTTAAAGTAATTGCTAATTAATAGAGCTGCTTGTTGTGCCTTTAACAGGATCCAGGCACAACAATGTCCTCTGCAAACGCTCACCTGCTGTCACTCCTGTTGTTACACTATTTCTGAGCACACCTTGATATTTCAGATGGGATTGGGAGCTCAGGCATAGACATGAGACAGTTTCAAAAGCAGCCTGGACTTGGTGTTGACACAAATTAGCTGTTTCAATGCCTGCCCCAGCATGGAGATTTCTCTTCTCACTCTGAGGAGGCCTGTGCAGCTCAGCCATGACTCAAGAGGACATGCTGGGGACCTGCAGGTCCTCTGGGGTGCTGGTTCTTCAGTCCTGAGTGAAAAAAGAAAAAAAAAAAACAGAAAACAAAACAAACCACACTTAAAAAGACTTATTTATGATCACACTTTGCTCAGACATTTTCAGAAAGTGCCTCTCACACTGGGGCTGATTTTTTGCATTTGGAGCAGTGCAAGGTTGTGTTCTCTGAACCATTTCCTTTGCCAGTGATGCTTTGGGCCGTTTGCTCTCCCAAAGCCTTGAAGACAACCACCACATCTCTCTGTGAGGGTGGAACATGCCCCATTTCCAGCCAGGCTTTCCTCCCTGCCAGAAAAATGTGTGTGGCCATGCTTATTCCCAGACAGGAGGTGGGAAATTATGGAAGCAGGGTACAGCCTGCTCACACCCCCAAAAGCTGAGTGTTGTGGCACTGCTCCCTGTGGGGATGGAGGTGGCACCTTCTGTGTTTGCTGGTTTGCTTTAGTGTGGCCATTGCCTGCCTGTGAGGGCTGCACAATGTCCAAGGGGGTCTCTGCTGGCCCAGGGAACTTCCTGGGGAGATGGCTTGCCCAAAACAGCCAACACAGGACAGCTGGGCATGGCCCCTGTGTGAAGGAGAGTGAACTCCAGCACAGGCTTTT
>WBNQ01068495.1:16862-57177 GCA_013401375.1 Spizella passerina | reverse complement strand
AGAGCTTGCTCACGGCTTGGCCGCAGTCCCGGGGATGGCACTCGGGCCGCGCTGTCGCTGGCCGCGGTGGCGGGGGATTCTCTGGAGATGATCGGGGGATGTTCGGGGGATGGACGGGGAATGAGCGGGGAATGAGCGAGGGATGAGCGGGGGATGCTCGACGGGTGCTCGGGGGATTCTCGGGGGATGCGCGGCCCCCCCGGGCGCCGGACAGCAGATGGCAGCCGGACACCGCCGCACGGCCCCGCAGAGCCCGGGAGCAGGGCCCTGCCCGGCAGGCTCCTAATGAATCACATGCGCGGATCCCGCCCGGGGAGGCAGAGCCGGGGATGCGGCACCGCCGGGCTTTCACCGCGGGCCGGCCCCACGCTCCGGGCCGCGTCACCCGTGTACGTGCAGCACCACAGCGCTGCTGCCTCGCCGCAAACCCACACCCCACAGCGGCCAAAGCTTCTGCCCGGGGGAAGGAGGGAGAGGAGCGGGCAGATGCTGACCGGGCTGCCGGCACAGCTGGGCACCGCAGCCCCGGGACTCACCCAAAGCCGGGCAGCCGCGGTGCCCCCTCGCTCCTGGGGACACGCTGGGCACCCGAGCTGCTCGGGGCACAGACAGCAGGGTCTGCACCCACGGCTGCCAAGGCCTGACACGCCAATTAGGGAGTCATTACTCTGTTGAGTAACATTTTCCCTCAATGACTTAGGAACTTTAACCCAATTTTGAAATGTAGGGGAGGCTAAGCTGGTTTACCTTAGCTCAACTGCTCGTGTCATAAGCCCTTGAGAAGGGGGACTGGAGGGTTTTTTCCTCCAGAAAGCTTTTGTTGCCTTAAAAAATCCTTGTTTTTTTCTTAGCTCAGACACCAAGAGGGGGAGTTTTCTACTTCCAAAAATAAATCAAAGACACCACGATGCCTGTAGGGTATTTGTTTCTCCATAGGAACGTGAACCTGGTGGTTTAGTTTAAGGGAGGCTAAGCTAACTCTCACATTTTCTACATTCCTCTTTTTCCTGATAGATCAAGATCGACAGGTTTGAACTGTTGTTTTAATGAAAACCTATTACTCCTGAGAGGGTTTCCTGTTTTAGAAAGATGATCTTTCAGAGCTACAAAATTCCAAACAATTTGACTTACTATCACCTTTGTCAGGTCCCTTAACCTCCTTGTGCCTCTGCTGGGCGCTGATGAAAGATGGGTGATCTTTACCCATTAAAAAAGCACACAGACATCTGCAAAACAGCAAACTGTCCCTGAAAGGAGGGCTTTTTAAGTGATACTCTGAAGATGTGTTCACCAGGTGCAAATCAGAGATTGCTGAGTGAGGCCTGGAAAGTCCAATTTACACCAGGGCACGACCAGAGCTCTGTGGCACCAGCTCCTTGCAGTGTCACCTCCAGCTCCTCCACCTTTATTCCTGACCCCTGGCAGCCAGAAAACCTCCTTGGAGCTCTTGGGTAACAACCACAAATTGAAGCAGCCTTTAGCCTCTAATTAACTGGAGTTAAATCACCATTCAGCTACCCCCAAAGTTTCATGGAAATTAGGCCAGCACTCCAGCCAAGCTGTCTTTTGTCATCTCTCATTCAAGCTGCTGCATCAATTCCAGGTAGGTTTTCCCCTCCCCTGTGCATGTGGAGCCCTGACAACATGCTGGGGTGAATCTAAACATGACCAACCTCAACAATGCATCTCTGCAGAGTTTTCAAAGCTTAAGCTCTGCATCTCAGAGCAAGTTTGGGGGTAGGTGCAAATTCCTTGTTGAAGATTCAAGTGTTTGTTTAAAAGTCACAAGTACAACAGGACTCCCTGACTAAATTTTTGGTCCAGAAAACTGAACTTCAGCTCCCAGTTTTGTTAATTCTGCAATTCAAAAGGTTTTCTTTGCTGGTTTTTTTTTTTCTTGACTTTTAAAGGCAATTAGGATTTTCCAACTGTTCTAACAATTTAGAAACTCTAATATGTAAAAACACTTTCTTGTGTTACAAAAGTTTCTCCAAATTGTAAAATGCATTACAAAGGGGAGGGAGCCAGCCCCATGTACACTGTTTGGGCTGCACTTCTGGCAGAAAATGACCACTGGCAGCATTCAAGGCATGGAAAAAGGACTTATCACCCAGATCCTTCAAAGAGTCAAAACCGCCTTAGCTGGGCAAACCGGCCCTGATTTCTCAGCACTAATCCCTGGAGGTGCAGGTCTGCTGACGTCAGGGCTGCCGTGGTTATTGCAGGGCTCACAGCCCTTCAAACATTCTAGCTGCAAGCCCCAGCCCACTGCACACAGAAGCTCTTCAAAAGTTTCTGACAGGGACACGGCCGGGACATGGGAATGTCGAGCGCTCTCCCCGCTCACCTGCTCCAACTGTGCAGCCAAGGGTTTTAGGGATATTTGAAATTCACGCTTCATGTTGCTCTCCTGCTTGACTCAGAAATCCTCCTGGAAGATTGCTACTTTCTGTCTGAGCTCCTCTTTTAAAGCCAGGTTTTCTGCCTGCTATCTGAAAGAAGCCTATAAAAAAGGAGAAGACAGCAAAGCTCAGGAAAGCTCCTATCTGACATGTAGAAGCTCACAGGTGCAACAGGAAGGAATGCACATGCCCATCAGGAAAATGGGAAAGACATTAATGATTTTCAAAGACTCTCACTTGTTATTTCTCTCTGGCTATTATTTTTTAAAGACTTGAGGATTCCTTTTATCAGGGAATGTTTCCTCAAAAGTTCTTGCAGAAAGAGGCTTTTTTTTTTTAATCCCTTTGCATTTCAGGTACATGAACCACTTTATAACCTGTTCCCTGAGTACTGCTCAAGGGCAGGAGTAATTGGGATTTTGGGGGATGCTGAGACTTATCAGCTTGCTGGAGGAGCTGGAGCAGAGCCAGCAGCTGTGAGAAACCAGCCCTGTTCCCGTGGTGGGATGGCACATCCTTGCCCCACAGAGCTGCCAGGGAGCTGCTTCCTTCTGGATGAGAGCTGCACGTGGGCTCATCTTCTGCTTCCCCCCTGTAGTGCAGACATCCCCCAGGGTCCCAAAACTGCAGGATGAAAAACTCATCCTTCCTCCTGGCCCGGATCCTGGGCAGACATGTGCACATGCTTAGTGAGTAGCAACACTGATCTCCACGGAGCAATCCACATGCTTGAGCCTCTGCACATTTGGGAGCGGGGGAGAGGAGGACACTGGGTTCTCTGCTTGCCTGTTTTACATACCACTCCTGGAGATCCCACCCAAACGAGAGTGGCGCAGCAGGACGGCGCTGAGCTATACAGCTATTTTTATTTCCATCTCTCGTGGCCTTGCTGAGACCTGCTATGAATTATCTGGGATATCACACCCCAGACGAGTCCAAACAACAGGTCTTGCTGCAGACTGTCTGTGTTCAGAGGGGTGATTTAGTTACTGCTTTCCCCCCACCCCGTCTTCTTCTTTATTCCCATTAGTGACACGTTGGCTGCAGAGAAAACTTATTCATGCTCTAGAAATGTAATATTTACTCAAAACAATTTTTATTTGGCTTGGCTTCTTCCCAGTGCCATAAAGTGATAGCCAACCCCAAGTGCTTACATAGACAACATGTGCATCTGAGTCATATTTATGATCCCCGTTATAAAAAGCACACAACCTTGTTGTTTGGTGCAATAGGACGGGACTGAAGGCATCAGCACGTCTTGAGCATAGCCTGTCTCTGGAATCTGCAGAAATTTGCCATGCTCCAAATTTAGAACTTGTGGGTGGGAGCTCGGTCAGGAGCCAACTTTTTATACCATTACATCACAGGAATTGAGGGCTTCATGCCAAGGATCCAAGGAAATTAATAAAGAGCAGAGGCTGTCCAGCTGCTTGAATTTAAAGTTATGGCAGAGAGGTAATTATTAATAAATACGACTTTATTCGGAACATTGTAATCTCGCCACTCAAATTGAACATATCCCCTCTCTTTACTGCAGCTTACTGTTCTGTTAGAACTTGCAAAGACAATAGGAGGGAATTGACTCCTGTGAGAGGGAGGCCCAGGGAAGCTGGGATCCTTCTCCACAGAGGCCAGGCTGCAGCGGTGGCTCTCAGCTGAGCGCACGCGTTTGCCGGGGCATGGCGGCTTCCCCACTGCAGGAGGGGGCTGGAACGTGCCGTGCCTTCTTCCAGCTGAAACACACAAGGCCTCCAGTGGATCAACGCCATAGACAGCTAATTAGAAGAGAAATTCAATTTGTTTGACCTCTCCGTGCTGGGGCAGCCAGTGCAAGCTCAAATGTCACAGCCTCCAGGGAGCTGATGGTAAAGCACGGGGCCGCTTACCAAGAGGCACAAGGTGATCTGAGCAACCTTCCATCCTGTTTGGGATGCACTGTGTGTGCCCACAGCCCTGGCAGGGCTGGGCCCTGGGTGCAGAGTGTGGCTGGGGCTTGGGGAAGGGCCCTGCTGGTGCTGGGAGGGGATCACTGCCCCGTGCCCCCACACATTGTGGAGCCCAGGTGTGCCACACGCTGCTCTCAGGACCTCAAATGCACAGCACACACCACAGGCACCTTCCCAGCTCCAGCCCTCAGCCCCAGCAGGACAGGCTCTGCAGGAAAACACCTGGCTCTGCACACAGAAAGGGGTCAGGGGTCCCAGTGCTTGGTCTGCATGCCAAGGGCTGAACACAGGCTCGCCATGAAACACACAGCCAGGAGAATACAGCAGTGTCTGTGGAAAAGGGGCTCCCCTGATGCTCAAACCACAGAAATGTTGGTATGCAGCTTCAGAGATTTACAGCTTATGCACGCCTCAAGGGTATGCAAAAGCTATGAATAATTAAAAATATGGCTCTGGGTTCTCTAGGAAGTTCCCCATTTCCATTTTACAGATAAACAAGCTGAGGTAGAGAGCAACTAAGAGCAGCTTCAGTGTCAGCAAAGCAAACATTAGAGCTCCTGGGGAGATGCTCCTGCACCCACAGATACCCCATCCTGCTTGCACATGTATTTCTTGCAGCAGCACATACCAAACAGCTTTATGCATCCCTGCCTCACCAGCAACCAGCACAGCAAAGACCTGCAGCTTCCAACAGCCCCTACTTTTGTCTTAGCACACACACATATAAAATATTAAAAAAACACTGTTTAAAACCCCTAACCAGCAGGTTTAAAAAAATTAAAATAATCCCTTCAATGGTGTGGTCACAGAGTGACAATTTCCACTGTGGAAAGAAGACAGTCACTGATAGGGATAAAAAGCAGAAATCAAGTCAGTTCAACTCAGTGATCTCAGAATCATAGAATAGTTTAGGTTGTGAAGACCTCTAAGTCATTCCTCACTTCTTAAATGTGGTGTTTCCACCTGCAACACAGGCATGGACATGCAGGGGGTGTTACAAGAAGCCAGGCTGCTCTGGACTCAACAGGCTCTATTATTGAGTAAACCTCTTGTATTTTACCTAGAAAAATACAATGCCAACTCATTCCTGCCAGAGAACCCACGGAGACATCCTGACCCCTGATCAAGTACAACACTATGTATTTTTTCTCCCAGTGTGTTGCTGCTCATGCTGGACTGTGTATTTCATGTTTTTGTGAAGAGCTGTGAACATCTAAAGATTAAAAACTTCAGGTTTATTAAACATCTCACTTATGGTCAGGAGAAGCCCTCCTGTGAGGCCTGACTCACAGAGAGAAGCTGAGACACTGCAGTGGGTGAGGAGAGCCTTAGGATGCTGCTTCCCTGTGGGATGGGAGACCTCTCTGGGTTCTTTCTGGAAACCTGGAGTTGGACTGGCTTCTGGAGCTGGCTTGTGCATGCTGAGAGCATCTCACATGCCTCTGAAGCACTTCCCCACCTCAACAGTGGCACGAGGAGACTTTGAGGAGAGACAATACAGGGTTTTCCTCAACTGCTAAAAATACCTGGAATACAGGACTGGAAAGGATCAATGGATTTCAGTGATTGGATAACTTGCAGAGAAATTTTTAAAAAAAAATTATCGAGGCAGAAAACACCCCAAAAAGATACCCCACAGCAGATATTTGCCAGAGCAAAAAGGCAAAGGAGTTTTTATTTCCAACATGAGCGCCCCTGGTAGGTTCAGGCTGAGGAGTGAAGTAGCCATTTTACCTGCAGTCTTGTGTTTGGTACCCCAAAGCTTTTTGATGTGTGGTCCTCTTGCATGAGAGAGTCTACAATGGCAATGCCACTGTTCCTTCCACACGTGGGTAAAGGTGGAAGAAAAATGTCAGCAGAATGAGCACTCTATAGGGTATCTCCATGCACCCCAGAAGCTGGGAATGCCTACCTGTCAGAGCCAGGCAGGGCCCTTCCTTTCAGATTTTGCAGGACAGTAACCTCACTTCCTGGAGGACTGCATTAGACAAGCAATTGTAATTAGCAAGTGATTCCATGGAAATAGATTAAGTGCTTCAAGCTGTAGCCCAACAAATTTCTAACCCATGTCCAATCTCCAACTCTCTTCCCACTGAAGTCAGAAGCAATCCCTCCTGCCTCATCTACAGTTCCTAGAAATGCAGTGAGCATTTAAAATTGTGGACACCTTGCCCATTCTTACAACAGGGCAAGAATCAGTTTCCAAAATGCTACTCATGCTGCACGGAAACTTCCTTCCCAGAAGTCCCCTTGTTTCCAGCAGACAATCCCTTATTTCATTGCTAGCTCTAGATGCAGCCAAGCATCATCCTATTTAAAAGTCATCTTCCAACAGCAGCAGCAGCAATGAACACATTTGGCCAGCAAATTCACCTTCTGCAGTCGCGGAGCTGGACTCACGACCTGCTTTATCTCCTGGCAGTGTAGCTTGTAAAACCAACTCCAACTGGTAGCAGAGAAATATATAAAACATGGAGAAGGGTTTTATGAGGAGGTGGGTTTGTGGCTTCTTATTTTGACTAGTTTCCACAAGATTCTTAAAAGTCTCAAGCCCTGGAATTAAGGAACCTTGCTTGCGCCTTATTTTCCAGCAGTTTCTTTTAAAAGATGAGTCATTTGGA
Organism: Spizella passerina; assembly: GCA_013401375.1. Lineage (NCBI taxonomy): Eukaryota > Metazoa > Chordata > Aves > Passeriformes > Passerellidae > Spizella > Spizella passerina. The sequence continues at coordinate 50,208 of WBNQ01068495.1, read as the reverse complement.
AAGCACGGGAAGCATCAGAGTAATTGCTTTGATGTCTTTTATGGAAATTTGGGATGGATTTGAAAGAAATGAGGGAAGTGCTGTTATTTCCTCTTGGAATGGCAGGCTGACATGACTGGTGCTGTTATACAACCGAGCGAGCAAACAGCAGCGCACACGCGAGCCCAGCAGCAGCCGAGGAGCTCGTCCTCCTGATCAAGTTTGGGTCTGCATGCTGATGGACTCAGCAAACAAACACTCGTGTTTATTGTAGCAGAATGAACAGAATGTACCACAGAGATGATGACTCACTTTTCCATAGGACGCCTGTCTATTCTCCGGGTTTGGAGAAGGAAATGTTGCACCTCTCGCTTACAGTTTGTTTGACAAAGCTTTAATGAGCCTGTCCCAGCGAGCTGTGGCCCTGCCACATAAAACCTGATTCATTTGCCTCTGTGAAAATAAGCATGGCTTTTGACAGGACACCCTGCACTAGGCCCTACTAAATCAACCAGTCAGACTCACTCACAGGTGGTTTGAGTCTGGAGTGCTTTCTGAAACAAAAGTATGCAGCCAGCCTCAGCAGCATGTCGGCTGTTTTCCCTTGGGTGACAGGCTGTCCTGCTGCATCCAAAGTACCCCTCCTCCTCCTCCTCCTCCTCCTCCTCCTCCTCCTCTTCCTCCTCTGTGGGACAGAATCTGCCTTTCAAACTGGGCCTCTAAAACCATGGCTTTCAGTAAGGAGAGGGTTTGTTGAAAGCAGAGTTCGGGGAAGGGGCAATGAAGAAATGATCACATTTTTATTTTAAAACATGTAAAACTCAAAAAAAAAAAGCTGCCTATTAATTCACAGGAAATTCTGATTAAAGTAGGTGTCCTTACAAGACCCTCCTGCAAGAAATTCAAATGAAGGGAAGGGGAGGGAAAGAGATTTTAAAGTAAACAAGTGAGAAAAGCCAGGGAAAACAAGAGCAATGAGCAGAGTCTCAGGTGGCTGACTTGGCAGAGTGGGGCGTGAAGGAAGAAAGAGGCTGTGGGACAAGGAGCTGCTGGCGTTTACAGTAGTCAAGAAGTCTCCAGAGTTTGTGACTCTAACCACAAGTTGCTTAACAATACTGTATGATCCTTCTCCTTCACATCCAGCCCCAGCCACGCTGGTAAATCCCTCTCTGAGTCAAGAGGGGGGATGCAGGTGCAGGGTGGTGGCGTTGAACAAAGGGGCAGGAGGAGGACTGGCAGAAGGGGTGTTTCACTGCCCCCTGAAATTACAGGAGTCGTGATGAGGAAAGACAGCTCCTGGCTCAGGTCTCAGGCCCTGGATAGGAGAAGGCTGGTGAGTAACAAGTTTGGGATTGAGGGGCTGCCCTGTGATGTAGACAGGGCCATGTACAGCTAGAAAGAATTTTTTTCCCTCTGAAGTCAGTGGAGGCCTTCCAGTGCCAGAAGAGAGTCAGGAGAGAAGAGAAATGTTGTGTTTGTCCCTTCCCAGCGACGGATGCAGGAGAGCAGAGGATCCACTAGCCAAGAGTTGAATGTGAACTGGCACTTCAGACACCAATGTGTTGCTGTGGCTTTCCACCAGCCATTGAGAGTTACTGTGAAAGGCGCCCTGGATTCATGTTTGTGATGGAGATTAACCTTAGCTGAGACTCTGCAAGTTAGAAAACCATTTCAGATTAAGAAATGAAATATTCCCCAGGCTAAAGACTGCTCAGGCTATATATCTCATCCCTATGGGAATTTGCAAGGATCTGCAAATACATTGTTTTAAAGCTACCAGCTGCAAGAATGGAGAAATTAAGTGAATGACAGAAAAGCAAACCCTAAAATAGTCACCATTAACCCCAGGAGGGCTGGGGGTGTGTTGAGCTGTGGTTTTCTGTGCTTGGTAGCAATGTGTCATCATAAAGAGCCTACATTTAGCAGCAGAACAATGCTGTGCATGCTGTCACCTTCCCAGGGGCTCACTGTGCAACAGCTTCTCCAAACTGCTCCATTTCCACCGCTGAAGCAGCTCATTAAACAAAAATATCCTCATACAGCTGGGAATTATAAAACTCTGCAAGAGCCTGTGATGCCAAGGACCTTTATTTGGAGGCACACCTCTGTTCCCAGTGCTTTGGAAGCTGACCTTTTCAAAAAATCTTTCTATAGATGCTCAAGAAAGGATGGATATGGCCACAGTCCATTCAGCATGAGTGATTATATCTTAAAGGGATATTCCCTCTCTTCAAAAATTCCAATTCTTAAAAATTCTAACCCATCTTAGTGATGGGAGAAAAAAAAACCCCATCACAAAAGAACCAGCCCCTGTCCCCATCATTGATCTTATTCCTAGTCCCTTTAATCTTTCTCTAGTACCATATCCTATCCAGGTCCCATATTCCCTATCCCTGTCCCCATTCCCAGTCCTGTAACCTCTTCCTGACCCACATTCCCANTTCTCCAAACTGCTCCATTTCCACCGCTGAAGCAGCTCATTAAACAAAAATATCCTCATACAGCTGGGAATTATAAAACTCTGCAAGAGCCTGTGATGCCAAGGACCTTTATTTGGAGGCACACCTCTGTTCCCAGTGCTTTGGAAGCTGACCTTTTCAAAAAATCTTTCTATAGATGCTCAAGAAAGGATGGATATGGCCACAGTCCATTCAGCATGAGTGATTATATCTTAAAGGGATATTCCCTCTCTTCAAAAATTCCAATTCTTAAAAATTCTAACCCATCTTAGTGATGGGAGAAAAAAAAACCCCATCACAAAAGAACCAGCCCCTGTGCCTATGTCAGTGTCTTAGCTGTATACATTTAAACATTCCATTGTAAGCTAAGATTATCTTGCCTCCTGCCCACTGAGACATGTGGGTTTGGCTTTATAAGACTCATAACTGGCCTGCTTGAACCCTGTCCAGCAAGTTTTCATCTAAATTGATTAGGACTTGGAACGTATTTTCTTGGACAAATTGTGTTCTAATGAATAGAACACTCCCTCACAGCTGTCCTGCCAGAAAGCCAAGATTTTTTCTGTCTAAAAATCATCCCAAAGTGACCCTTAGATAAAGTTCAGAATCCGTTTTCATTTTTTTAATTAAGAAAAGGTTTGCTTAATTCCATTCCATACATTTCAGCGCTAGGCAGCTGACACACGATTCCCCCTGAACATTTTATTTTAAAGAATTTGGTTGTGATGTCAGGTCTGCCACAGACAATACATTTCTAAACACACTGTTTACATTAACCACAAAGCATGAGGATGGTTTCAGCAGCAGGAGAAGCGTCTCTCACTCCCCTACCTGTAGATGGCACATAGAGCAAACTCAATGCCGGCCCTATTCCCTACCTGATAAATTTAAACATTAATGAAGACAAACAGGGAATGTCACTATAAAACCTCACCCAAGCACCAGGTATTTCCACAGTGCCTTTCTCCAGGGACAAGGCTCCCCAAGAGACCCTTCCTCATCCCCAGTAAGTACCTTCATGAGCTCACCTTCCAGTCCAATGGCTGGGAATTCCTGCCATTAATTATTGCTGGCCAAATGAAGACAGCATTTCCCCTGTCCACTCTGGGGTAAAAGCTGTCCCAGTCAGGATAAATGCACCTTTTCTTTTTTGCATTTTGCTCCATAGCTGTTGTCCCAGATGTCCCAGCTTGAAACCTCAGTAAATGTTTGTGTTATGATTAGCCCATCTGGAATTTTTACTCTATGACCACTCTCATGGTAGAGCAGGAGGATTTCATTCAATCCAGAATACCCAGGGGACATCCATGGTTACATCATATTCCTTATCTCCCAGCAAGAGTATTTCTAGGAACCAGGAGTACAATTTGAGACAAGATCAGATCCTTTCTAGTCTTGCAAAAGATGGTTCTGACCCATGTGGAAATAATGTGTCTTCACCATGTTTTCAGGACTTAACTGACACGTGGCACTCAGAAATTAAATATGTCTGCAGGAATTTAAAGGAACTGGTCTTTCAAGAAACACAACTTCCCAAGTCTTTAAACATTGGATATATCTTTAACAAGACAGGAAACTGAGGCAAAGTCACTTCTCCTCAGTCTTGAATGGAATTTGGCTACTTCAGCTACCACCTATTCTCAGAGAAAAGCAAGTTGCTTTTCTTTTCTGAAAAGAAATTGCTCTGCTGCAAAAGGAATAAGTATCATGGTACTGCTTGTAGAAAATAGGCCATAAAAAGAAAGGACATACTGAGCTTCAGAAATTTACCTGGAATTCCCTGGAGAAGATGGTAGCTGCTGCAGTTATTCTCCAGTGCCTTTACTGAAGGCTGGTTCAGTCACATCAACATGATTAGTCAATATGCATAATTAGATAGCACGATCTTACTTAAGCTCTTAATCTGCTTTGACAGACTGATTCAGAAAAATATCATGCACCTCTTCTGGAGTCCATGTCATCTTTGATTGTGGGTGAAGAAAATTGGGTACATCTGCAGCTATTAATTTGAACCCCATTTTTATAAAATTTCTGTGTGCTCTTGAACCATCAGAACCTAAATAAAATGACAGGGAGTGACCATGAACAAGATTTGCTAACACTTTATCACACTGTATTCTGCAGCCTGCTATTGTCTGGAGATGTGGTTATAATGAACAGATTATACAGCATTAAACCCTCCTGAAAGCATGGACAGAAAATATGATATAATCTTGCTTGGAGCAATTATCTTTAAACACAAGAGCAGCTTCAGCACCCAGTGGAGAGTGGCAAGCAAAGTTATGGGCCCAAGGCAAAATCATGACCAGCTGCCAAGAAACATCCTCCTTAGCCTTTGTTAGAGTTTGCCTTTTTAAAGTCATTGTGCGGCATAATTAAGTTGGTAACATGCAGATGAGAAAGTGGAAAAAAATGTGAAGACATAGGGAGATGAAATGCTAAAGCACTGAAAGATGTCACCTCCTCTGTGAAATGCTTATATTGTGAAATAAAAAGAGAAGAAAGAACGAGTCATTTCAGGATAAGTCTGGAGTGAGAGATAAGAAGATTGCAATCTTCTGGTAGTCTCCCACAAAACCTTTTTATTTGCATTCTACATCACAAGGGCTGAGTAAGAGCACAAAGCAAGGGGGCAAGAGGGAGAGAACAGACAAGATGAACTGCAGCCTAAGAAATGGAATTTCAAGACGTGGTGGCCCTTTCAAGGTCCTGAGAAATTGATCCGCATGTTCCCTGAAATGGCAGCAACAAGAGCTGAAAGCTTGATTGAGCCCAAGTCATCAGAGAATGAATAACTTGGAGATCATGGATGCACAATGGGATAGGAAAGCAGAAGAGGGAGCAGAACTTGTGTCAACCCTTGTGATCACCCTCTGGTGGCTCCTGTGTGCTACCAAGCTGATCACAGGCTTTAAGTCTTTTTTGGTTGAGTTCCAGCTTGTTAAACATGCTCAGCTCCTCTCACTGTTTATATATTTTGCAGTGTGGGATGTGTGAGTATTTTCGTGACATTATTTAAAGCTTTTAAGCAGAGATAGACAAAAACATTTAGACAGAGACAGCAAACTGTTTCTGGAGTTGAAGAGGACATTTCAGGCCAGATCCCATGTCCAGGTTAAGTTCCCCTTGCACCATTTCCAGTCTTGGGGAGCACTGGGAATTTCCTGATCCTGAGGTGACCCACAGGTGGCACAAGGCCAGACAAAGCCAGACTTGTGCTGCCTGCTCCCCGCTGGGAAAGCAGGGGCTCCCCAGATCCCTGGTGACAGGAGGGGACAACAGGCACCCACTGCTGCTGTCCCCTGGCTAGGAGCTCAGCAGACTGAAGTTCCAAAACTCACACGAGCACTTCTTGCCTTCAGCTCTGCTGCGAGCTGCTGCAGTGTGGTTTGAAGCACAGATATGGAAAAGGAGAGAGCAGTGAGCTGCTCCCAGGGTTTGTGCAGCAAGCAGAAGGCTTTGCCTTGGCTTGTGCTCCTGGCATGACTCAAAGGCTGGCATGGAGTGGCCCCCCTTTTACAGACAGACAGGCAGGAGACTGGCAGCAAGACCAGGCATTGCATTCCCTTTAACCCTTACAGCAATTCATCAGCACCCAGGAGTCACATGGATTGCCAACATCCCTGAGCAGCCCTGGCTCAGGCTGCATTTCCACTATGCTTAAATGACTTCTGCCCAGGGACTCAGTCTCCAAAAAAAACCCCAAAAAACAGGTGCTGGACACCAGATACACCAGACAGAAGCTCATGGTAGGTGGTGTTTTGCAGGACCCATCCCTGCTGAGGGACTGCACATTTGTACCTGTGTGCCTGGGTGGAGGGACAGAAGGGTACAGGAAAGGCACAATACAGCATGATATGGAACGAGCCAAAATGTCAGCGCTAAACAAGCAGAACAGAGAACCAAAGAGAGATGGGAATGGAGTAGAAAGATCAGAATTATGGACAAATTAATGAACCAGCAGTACTGGAAATGGCAACGAGCTGTCAGACCACCATCTCTTACAAGGAACAACGAAAATATCCTAATTTCTGGCAATTTTGATGGAAATAGAGTTATGCAACACTGATATTGTTCACAGTGATTTAATTAAGGGTCTGTCAGCACGGTCAAGCCAAATTAACCTGGTATTTAGCCTTTTATAGAAGACAGTTATAAAAATGTGCCCTTCACTGAAGCCAAGCATTCTAGAAATGGCCCCAGTCCTAGAAGAGTCACCTTTTTGGCACAGCAGGCTCTTGAGACCATCCCACTAAGGTGCTAAGATATCTCTGAAAAGTTTACAAGTTCATGCTGCATTCCTTGCCTAGACAGTCCTCTCCTTGCAGTTTGGGAATCTGGGGTGTCTGAGGAATGCAGAGTCAGGCGTCCTGGCAGCATCCCATCACCAAAATTATTTCACAGAGAATTAATCCCCAACCCTGACACTTCTTGTCATGTGAGATTCAAATCTCTGCCTTTCCATGCTCATTACAGCTCAGCAAATGCAAGGACTAGACAATGGACTTGCACCACTCTGAACATTTTGGTTTCTGGGCTGGATAGTGACAAAAGCAGTTCACTATGTGGAAGAACAGGCTCCTCTGGCTGTCAGCAAGAGCCTATGGGTAGAGCATGCCACAAAACTCAGCTGCTGTCATGTACAGCCCTATTCACTGGGGCCACAGCACCTCTAGCACTGCCTCCTGCAGCTGTGGAACAGGCCTTTCTCCTTGCCTTGTGGCAGCAAGCACACAGCAGCCTGGAGGCACCAGTGAAATCAGTCAGGTCTCTAGTGGGCTCTCTCAGAGGGTATTATAGATAAGATTCAAATAGAGGCTGAAAAATTAATATAAATGAGAGTAACAACCAATACTCCCAGAAAATCCCATGTTCTGCAACTGTTATTGCTTCATCAGTGACAGGAAAGAGCAGTGCTCTAAAATAGAAGTTCACTTAATTGAATTTCCCTTAAGGCACAGAAAATAAGCTTCCATGAAGTGGTATCAATTGTTCAACAATAACATGTTCTCCCAGCTGAAAACTGGGTTAGGAATTTGTATTGTATTTTCACAAAACATAATTCCTAGCCCAGTTTCTTCCTCCTCCTTGAGATAACCAGGCAGATTCCACCTCAGTGATCACTGAGTTAGACTATGTGGGTCAGTCAATGTGTAACCAATGTCCAGCTTTTCCACACTCCTCCTTAACAGAGCCTGCTGGATCCACCACGGGGCTTGGGCTGCACAAAGCCATTAAAGGAGCTCTTTGCTTAAACACCTTTGTATTTAAGGGTTTTTTCCTAAGTACCTCTGCATCTTTATCCTCTCTGCTGGGGTGTGATGTTCACAACTGTGTCAAGCCCAGGTGAGGTCAGTTGCACACAGGACTCACATTCTTGTCCCTCCTGGGTTAGGGGGCAGGCAGAACTGTACACCTCAGGGTGCTGAAAAATACAAGTGAACACTCAAAAGCTACAGAGCAATGAGGACTCACCTTTTTCTGGTAATACAGAAAGTGTTAACAACCAACACTCACGTATTTACGTGTGAAATATTATCTTTCTGAAAGTTTGTCATAAATGTGGCTCAGAATGCCGGGATGGCCATGCTTTCCAAATCTGTGCAGCAGGAAGAATATTTCCTAGGGAATAAGGTCAAAATATTAGCATTCAACTGAATCAGTATGGGCCAAATTAATGAAGTTACTGCTCCATCACAGACTTCCATGGGTGAAACCTGAGAAAGCGGTTGTATCAGCAGCACATCAATCCATGGCACTGGTCAGCAGGACACAAAACCCAACCTCCAGTTTCAAAGTTTCATTCAGCTTTGGCACAGAAAGGTTAACTGGTGTTTAAACAATGCTTCTGAACAGATAATGCTAATTAAATGTTTGCATTCAAATCTCATTACACAGTGCAATAAGTTTGCTTTCTCTACAAACACTGAGCATCTGGCGTGGAGCACAAAGCTGGGGGGGCAGATCCTAATGAGTAATAGTTCAATCCATGGATCCTTCTAAAACTAAAGGCAAGGAGGGAAGGGTGTTTGCCATCTTCAGACTGTGTGTGTCTGCCTCTAAGTTTCCTCGTGTTTTCCAGGAATTTGCAAAATTATGTGTTTAAATATTCATTATCCTTCCACTCTAATACTGCTTAAAACTCCTTTTTCAAGCCCAAGGATGACATAGCTAGTGGATGAAAATTATATTCCATAAAAACAGTCTTGTAGCAGCACTGGGTAAGTCAAACGCCCTGATGAGAAGGGAAGCAGCTAAATCATCCATCCAGATGGGAAATGTTGACAGTCCCTTAACCAGAGCAGCCCTGCAATACAGAGAGGTGTGCAATTTGGCTTTGTGAAGCAGACATCATGGAGCTATTTATCCTGTCCTCAGGCTGAGGAGGAAGTGTATTAAGCTGGCCTGCTGCTGGACATTTCACCTGGCTGCTGTGTTTGCTGTTGGAATGCAGAGCTGGATGGGCCCTTCCTGCCCTGACGTCATGCATGGCCATGAGGAGGATTTCTCCACGAGCCTAGGACCTATTCCTCTGACCCCAGGAGCACACTGGATGCTGTGCATCCAATTCCTGACAGGAATGCTTCATTTTGCTCTTGAGCAACCATTTCTGAGCAAGCCAGGAGCAGAATCCAGCTTTTCTTGGCTGAAGGAATTGGGATGTCCCAAAATGGGGCTTTTTAAACAGATGAGTGAAAAAGCAGAGAGCCCAAAGGACCATTGCTCTCCAAAGAAAATCATACAAATCAACAAGGAAAAATTCCTCTCCGTAGCTAGGCTTTCCATGATGGTCAAACAGCTGTGAGTTGTTGGGCTCAGCTCTGCTCCAGCAGAGCCCTGAGCATCCACGGCAAAACCCCAGGGGACACAGCCAGGTCCCTGGGCCTGCCTGTGGCAGAGCAAATCCTCTCTGAGAGCGCCCTAGGCTTCCTGTGGGACATGCCTTGCTCAGACCACTGCTCCTTGCACATCCCTTCCTGCCAGCCCAGCACCCTGCTCCCCTGGGCTGGGCTTCCTTCAGCCAGGCTGGGCTGAGCTGTGGCTTCCTGCCCTGCCAAAGGGGTGGCCCGCAGCCAGCACAGCTGCTGGGGACATTTGTGCTGCCACTGGCTGCTCTGGCAGGCTGAAAGCTGCAAATGTGGCACTGCTTGCCATGCAGGGCAGCTCTTTCCTTCCCCCAGGCCCAGGATGGTCATGGGGTGCAGGACAATGGTTGGGAGCACAGCATTGCACCCACCTGAGGGCCAGGGAAGAGAATGGGCGTGATGACCAAGCTTTTCAGACTTCATGTGGTGAGCCACCGAGTTCCCCTGCAAATGCATCAGAGAGAACAAGGGAGCCCATGTTCTGTAGTTTTTCTGAGCATGACTATCCCCTACTCACCAGTAGACTGTGGGGCAGAATTGATTTTTCCCCACTTTATTTGCCCTCCAGAAATAACTAACAGGTCAATATCAATCCCAAATAATTTCCCTTTACCCTGATGAAAGTTTTCTCTTCAGAGCAAACAGCGTTGTTTTCAGGCTGCTCTTAACACCTCCCAACACACATGTAAAATTGGGCTGAATTTAGCCAGTGGACATCTTTTCAAAGAGATAATTAAAATGATAAGTTGTTTTCAGCTAAAACAGTACAAAATACACTAGGTACTTTGTCCAAAGAATCCCTCCCAAATTTACAGCAGGCCAACTGGATTCATCAACTGCTCATAGGCAAGTAATCAAAGAGATTTAAAATAGGAAACATTTTCTCCTCTGTTTGGGCTGTTTTTTTCAAAATCAGATGGCAGATACAACATCAACAATGTTGGATTTATATGTATTTCCAGTACATATATAAAATATGTAATTTATGCAAATGTATAAAGGCCTTTCCCTGGCACTTTCTAGCAGCCTGTAGAAGGGCATTCAGGAGGTAGGCATTTTTGGAAATATGAATAGAAACACACTCATGCAAAGCACACCAATATTTTTGGCTTGTTCTGAACAGAGAAACTTTAACAGCTATAAATATTCCAGGAGGCTGGATGTCTCCTGAGATGGAGCATTGCATCTTCTCACTTCCAGCTCAGCACGGTGGAAGCAGGCAAACCCCAGCATCTGCACAGGCACGTGAGCCCAAGTCCACCCCTCAACACCCCTTTGTGGCCTGATGCTGCTGTAATTATTCCTTCTGTTTCTGCACCCTGCCTGCTTGGCTCTGCATCTTGCTGAGCCTCAGGGTGGCCTCCAGGGCTGCCACAAAGCTCAGCTCCAGCGGGTGTCACTGAGCCCAGCCTCTGGCTTGGAGCAGGGCTGTCACCAACACCAGAGCAGAGCCACAGGTTCTGCTGCTCTCTCTGTCATCACCAGGAGGTTTTGGCATAAAACCCACACCAATATTCAACCTTCAGCCCTGCCTGAACTGGTGAGCACTCCAAGGACCACTTGAGTCTTTGCAGTCCTGACAGTGTCAGGAATTCCCTCCTCTGATGGAAACAGTGTGGAATGAAGGTCCTCAGCTACACAGAAGTGGGTATTGCTTCACTAAGCCTGACAACATTATGAATTTTTACAAACTGTAAAAACAACCATGTTCCAAGGTTTGGAGTGAGAAGAAAAGCTAACTTTATGCTATAATTACATTTTATTTAGACTTCCTTTTCATACATGAGAGCTGGGGTTGAAAGCACTTATTACAAAGTACAGAAGAATCTAAAGCAGGCTCTTATTTAAACCAGCCTCCATCCCTCTTACTCAAAATAAATACACAACAGAGATAAAGTTTTAGTGTAACTGGACAATGCTTTCTAAATTGCTGTCCTGTCTGTTCCCTTTCCAGAGGATTAACATCCACCTGTTTAACCTGTGCTGGCAGGAGGGGACAGGGAGCGTAAAACTGCCCAAGACACTGCTCCTGGTGTGTTCCTGCAGACCTTGAGGCAGAACCTGTTACATGAACACTTCTCAGCAGGTTCCTCATGCAGCAGCAACCAGAGGACAGCCCCTGAACAGCTTTCTGGCAGGCCAGGTGCTGAGGAACAGACTTGTGACTGTGTGATGCCCTCATTTTGCTCTGGAGTTTCTTGCCATTAGTCATAAGTCCCACGCATTCCATTCACTTGCATGGTGAAAAGGCTTTTAGAGCAAAAAAAATGCTCTAATTCAGATACTTTCTGCAAGTTCATTGAAGTTCAGTAAGCTGTTTTATCTCAGTGGTAGGAACATGTCCACTTCAGCTGGAAAGCTTCCTGGCAGAGTGCAGGTCTTTAGCAGAGGAGTCAGTATTTGTCAGCCATGCTGGAAGCTCGAGAGCTCCCTTCTCAGCAAAGCTCACACCTTCCCCAACACTCACTGTGCCTTTGCACATGCCTGCAACTACATGCCCCAGAACAATATCCTAGTTTAAAAAGTTTTGGGGTGGGTTTTTTTTTTTCAGAGTTTGAACTTTGGTTTTGTTTTGAAACCTTCCCGTTTTTCTCCTGACTAATGCAGCCCATACAGGAACACCTCCCTCAGGCCAAAAGCAGGGAAGATGCTTGTGATCATCTGCCAAGGTTTTAACAAGGGTGTCCTCAGCACCTCAGAACTGCACATCCATGGAATGTGGCCTGTATTAATAATACTTTAACTACTCTCAACATGCTCAGAGAGAGCCCTGATGCCAACCCACAGGTTCCCAGGGGCAGGATGACAGCATCCACACAGGCTATTAACATGAAAGACAAAGATTTGCATTTTTTGCTAATCCCCTCAAGTATTCAGTATTTTGGAATCTCTTTCCTCATATTGGCCCTCACAAGACCATGGAATGACTTATTTTAGACTGAAGGATGCCAGTCATGTGCTGGCATTAATTGTGAGAGCTGTCACTGCTTTATGGCTGCAGCACTGCTGGTGCAAAGCCCACGCACCAGATTTACAGTGGAAGGGCTTTGCCCAGGAAATTGCTGAGACTGGGCAAAACCTCGCCCAGAAAGAGCCTTGGGGGGATGTAGGTGTGAATCATTCACAACATGCCTGGGGAGCATTCCTCTGCACATCTAGGAGCCAGCCTGGGAGGGATGGACCCTGCCTGTGCACACTGAACTGCCCTGGGGCAAGCCAAGGAGAGGAGCAGCCCTTCCCCAGGGTTACAAAGGCATCAGCTGCTCTCAGAACTCTGCATGGACATTCTGCAGGTGACCACTGCAGAGAGAGCCAAGGCTTGGTCTTTCCTACAGTAGATGCCACTATGGCACCAGCAGAGATCAAGAACATCCTGATTTGCCCATACACTTCTGAATTACTTCATCAGAAGGAATATTACAGGCAGCAGGGACCTGAGAGAGTCACGTAGCCAGGGTGATTTTATGCTGCTCTTATTGGAAGATGTTGCAACAAGATCCTCTGTGCATTGTTTACATTTCCAAAATGATGAAACCAGAGGACAGAACAAATGAAACTAAAACCCTGGGCTGCTTCATGTAGTTTCTACACCTTGGCAAATCAAGGGCAAAACAAAACCCCAAAATGTCTCCACATCATTTTCTCCCTTCTCATAAGGAGGTAAAGAAAGATTTTTAAGTGCTGTTAAAGGATGAACTTTTAGCATCACTTCCTCATCTCCAGTTTGTTAAGAGAACACAGTGGTGACCCCCCTGTGCCTGGAGAACAGAGCTGTCATAGGAAGGTGAGGAAAATACCAGCAGTGCTGAGAGAAAGAACAGCAAGAAAGCAAGTTTAGTGTTACAGGCTGTGTTGCCAAGTGGAGGCAGATCTTTTCTGGTTGATACGACACAGGCTTCGCTCTTGGGCTAGGTGTGCTGTGCAGGAAGGAGCTGGGATCCCCCCCAGCTGCTCCACTGCTCCTGCTCTGGTTAATCTCTACAAAAACACACTTGCCAACCCTCTCCCTTTTCCAGCCATCACAAGTATCGAGGTTAAAGATCAAAATCCAAAACCAAAACATGTTGAAAGACTTGTCTTCTCTGCAAGCGAGAAGAAAGTTTGTCTAGCTCTCCAGGCTGCATGCTTTTCAGTGTGGGCATGCTGCACTATCAGGGTTTACATGGTAGCTTTCATCAGGGCATCACAGCACACACTGCAAACCAGCCACTCTCAGCCCTCTAAGGCAGCAATAAATGAACCTTTGCAGTATTTCACCAAGCAGAAGAGTGAAGAACTAGAGAAATTTAGGGATTTGTGCAGGATCACATGGAAGCAACAGCACTGTGAAGGGAACATCTGACCAAAACAATGTGGATGCATAGGAAAAAGTCCAAATTCCAAAATTTGTCTGATTCTCATGGGATCACAGGCCCTAACATTTCACCAGGTCAAGTCATGGTCTGCTCAAGGATATACATTCCTTTTTTATCATGTAACCACTGTGTGACCCTGACAAGAAGTTCAGAGGTTCTTTTCTCTAGTGTAGGCTCTTACTGCCTTTCTTATGGGGAGGAAAAACAAAAAGGGAACAAGACCCAGGTAAGCATACAACAACAAAGCAATTCCCCCAGCCTCACTTCATTTCACATGCAAGCAGCATCAGTAATTTTCTGTTCAGGTATTTGTGTTTTTTATCTACACTGCAGAGGTATATACTTCATACTTCTCTGTTCTGGAATAATGATAATCTCTGTTCAGGGCACAGCCCAAGCAAGAATCTCACATTAGGATAATTATGTTGCTACAGCTGTGCACCAAGAAGCAGCTACTCTAGCATGGACTGGGAGTATCCCATCTAGGAGAAGGAAGCCAGGGGCTGGGATTGAAGATGCCACAGGGCAGACATCCAGTCCAGGAGGACTTTTAGTCCCCCTGCACCCCTGTTACCACAAAGCTGTGCTCCCCTGTGAGCAGCAGCACCACACTTCCATTTCTAGGCCAGGAAGGAGGAGCGAGGGAGATGCAAGGGCTGGTCTTGCTTTTGGTTCTAGAAGCATTGCAAAACCATTGCCTGCTGAGCAGTACCAAAGAAAAATAAACTAGTCATCCTACAAAGTCATCCAACATGTCTATTCACACTCTAGTAAGTGACAGCTTCTACCTTTTGCAGCCAGTGGCATCAGCAGATGTTATGAATTTAGCAATCCAACATTTCAGTGAAGCGTAAACAAATGATGGTGAGCAAATGGTCCTGAAATCTGAACTCAGAGATATTTTCTTAGAACTTGATAGGGTGTGCTTACAGATCTAGCAGGGAACTTCCACCAGGCTTTGGAGGAGCTTATGGGAAGTGCAGTCCTCTCACTTGCAGCAGACATCCTTCTTGGGAGATTCATTCTTCTTAGGCAGAAAACATTTCAGCCATTTAAAAGCCCCTTAACCTTAAAGCCAGCAGGCATTCTGACCCTGCCTGCAGAAGGCTGGGCTCTCACTCATTTCCCAGGAGGCCTGAAGGCTGCAGCCAAGCACATGAGGATGCCAGAAAGATGCCTCCCACAGACTTGCAGGAACCCTTCTAGCTTTTTCAAACCTGAGAAGACCTCTAGTCCAAAGCTTTGCAGCGTGGAGTTCCCAGAAATGGCAACGTGCAAAGAAAAAAAAACCACCAAGCCCTGGAGAGCTAACCTTATTAATAACCCTCTTCCCCCTGCTTAAAGCTGGTTGGGATAGAAACTCTGAATCCCAAACCCAGGAAATTATGAGTGTGAAGCTGTCATGCCCAAATAAGCATGGCAGAGCTCCCAGTGACTTCACACAGGCAGCTCTCAAGTTACAGAAGCTGGATTTACAAGTGGCATCAAGCAAGCCTCCAACCCCAGGTCCTGAGGTGCCTTCAAAGCCTAGACACAAACCTTGCACCTCCTGCCAGTGGCATGGATAAACACTCGGAGGAGGGAATGCTGCTCTCAGTGCACTTGGGTGACAAAGTGCAACTCACTGGGCAGGTCAGGGACTGAGAGCCTGTGCTGCACTTTTATTGTGCTTGAGGAGCAGACATGGGTGGATGGAGGACTGACTGCTGCCAATAGAAACATTGTTTCTGATTCACAGGGACATGCAGCAGCAAACCCAAAATTACTCAAAACAAATAGTACTGAAATTACTGGGGTCAAGGACAGTGGAGCCAAGAACACCCAAGAAGGGTGGGACACAGGTACCTTACATCATCCTGACATTTAGAAGGACTTTTTATGGTTTAACTCTCCTGGTCTCCTGAAGAGAGTCATTGCTGGAGAGAAACCTCTCCTTCCCTCTCCTGGAGCTCTGTGAGGGGCACAGCCCATGTCTCTGGTTACACACAGACCCTTCCTGCACAGCACAGAGGGCTCCAGGAGAGCTGCAAGCGCAGCCACCACAGCCAAGGAGAGGGGCTTTCCTCCACCCTTGAAACCCTACAGCAATTGGAATTTTTGCCTTTGCAGTGGCTGTAATTGTGAGAGCCATGGCTGCTGACCCAAACCACAGCAGGACTCTGGATTTGCCTGTGACAGTGACAGCACAGCTCCAGCCATGGCAGTGCAGTGGGTGCAGAAGTGCACCAACAGGTTTCTAACTACAAGCAATACAAAAACAAGCCCATCCAGGTCCCAAAACTGCCCCATTTTGGGCTCTGAACCTCAGTGGGCCCAGCCTGGTGAGCGCAGCTACCCCTCTGCTCCCATCTGCTGCAAAACGAAGCAAAGCTTACAGCCAGTTTAGAATCCCAGATTAGAAAGTGTCACCAGTTAATGTCACCTGATGGCATTGTTTAGCTAGGGATATATATATATTTTTTTTTTTAACTGCATGTTTATAGCACTGGTTTTGATAGAATAATCACAGCACTTAGTGTTGGCTTTCATCTCCCTCATGTGACTCAGCCCTTCCATTTCGCAGGGCTCAGCTGTGATTGCTGGAGTGGCTCAGCTATCTGCCCTGCTGCTGCAGGCTGCCTGTGCCACCAGGCTCAGCTCTGGAGCAGGAGTGCTGGGAGTCCAGATCAGGAGGGTTTAATCACCCTGCCCCTTATCTCTGCAGCTGGCTCTGCTGCCTGTCTGCTGACTGCAAAGGGACAGGGCCAGTCTGGGGCTTAAAAGGTAGATTTGGCTTCAGTCTCATCTCTAAACATGTATGGTCAGAGATATCTTTATATTGCTCTAAATATCTATATATTAAGAGATACTTTTGATTTTATATCCACATAAATACACACAAGGTTTTGAAAGCTTCCCCTCTAAAACAATGAGGGAAAACCAACTTGTTTTGGACATACAAAATTCTCCCAGGAATTTGGAAGAAATGTCCCTGCCTCCCAACTCAAAAGCATCCAGAGAGACCCAGAGGAGCCATTCCCATATGCCAGGGGCTGGCAGGGCAGAGCAGAGGCAGCCAGAGCCCCCTGCCCAGCCCTGGCACACAGGAACCCAGGGGTGACCAAGTGACAAAGCGGCCGTGCCCCCTGGCCCCAGTAACGAGGTGGGTGGCACAGCAGCTGCATTGAGCAATGTAAAGGTGGTGGGGAAATAGTTTCAGTTTCCTGGAGGGTTTCATCATTTTACATATTTTTACATAAGCCAGTATAAAACCTCTTGGCTTTTTCCAACAGCATTAGGAGCATAGATAAACATGCAGATTTCCATCAACACTCCTTGAGCTCACTTTCTTGCCAGTTTTCAGGAAAAACTGCCCATACATGACTTGCCAATTTTTATGGAATTTTGGCTCAAATTAATTTTAACTACTTAGTACAGATCACATTTATTATCACCATCAGTGGAAAATATTATCTTCCCAGATTTCCTCGTATCATAAGCAGTGGGAATAAAATTAATTCACTCTGCAGTTACACAAATATGTAAATCCATTACAAATACAGCATTGAATGCATTTTCTCGAATTCCTATGCTGTTTGCAGCTTTGTTTCTGGCAGCGCCAATATCCTTCTGCTGTTGATTGGATTGCCCTTCAGCCTCAGAATAATTCCTGGAGTAAACTTATTGATTAATGCTCCTGTGACATAGTAACTCATATGGCATTGGGGAACTATTTCTGCTGCTGGAGTCCATTTGTCCCCTGTACGTGCACACATTTTCAGCTCCCATTTGATGCATCTCTCAGGCTGTCCTAGAGTTTGATGATATCCATCACCCCTCTGCAGCTCCAGCTCTCCTGGTAAATTCCATTAAGCACTAGGGGTCACTCAACTGTATCAGAAACATGAAGCAATTTAGCAGAGTGTACATTTAATGAGGCTTCAGGGAGGGAAAGGATGTGCATGTTAGTACATGACATGTACAAGTTACGGTTTTAGGAGTCAGACCTAAACCTACAGTGGATAAAGTCTAAACTATGATGAGTCTCTGACAAATCCTCAGCATAACCCCATGCCAGGATTCTATCAGCAGGCTGTGTGACAGTATCCTGTGTTAGGACTTACCTGGAGCTGTAATTTACCATAGAAACAAACCCCAAAGAAGTATAACAAATAATACCTCAAACACCCAAAAGCTGTTTGTGAATTCAAATTCTGTTTACTGCTGCTGGGGAGCTTTCTCACAGTAGTGCACAAGGAGATGGGAGCTCAGTTTTCTCACAGTGAAGCTGGAGGCTGATTCCCACCCCAAGAACCTGTATGATTTTTGCCAGGCACCAACCACTGTGAGGAACAAATGCCCAAAAGCGGACACCCTGATGGCAGTGCCAGCAGGATGAACAGAGCACAGGTGACCCCAGTGCTCACAGAAACCCAAACCCTTCTGCTTCCTGAACTGGGATACACCTCCAATAAATCCCATCACAGCCCTTTGTGGGCACCCCTGTCCCTGCTGCAGGGGATTAGGGAGCCAAACAGGACCCATGCAGCAGTGAAAGCCTCAGCACGTTCAGCCAGAGCAGAGGTGCTGAGCAGTGGAACAGGATGCACACAGAGCTGAAAATGGGAACGTTTCAGCTGTGTCAGAGCTCCTCTTGCCTTACCAGCTGTGTCACTAAAGCAGCTTTGTTGCAGGTGCTCATCTACACTGTCCCCCACCCTCTGCTTTTACTAAAGGTGGCATCTCTAACTTGCTCCAAGTGGAGGCCAGACTGGAGAAACTTCAGGCCCTGGATTCCTCCTAATGATGGGAAGGACCCCTTCACTTGCTCACATCCAGTACAATCCAGCTGCTCACACCACCTTCCTTTAACGCTTCCTCTGCCCCACCCTCCACAGCCACCTGCCTGAATGAAGGCTGTGGCACTGCAGTAGCTGGGCAGGAGAACAAGCTCTCACTGCAGTAGCAAACCAGCAGCTGAGGGTTAGAAAAAAGCAGCCAGAGACTGCAAAAATACAAATGATTCAAGGCACCAGTAGGGTTTCACATACCTCTCCCTGGGCTGTTGGGTCACTTAACTGTTGTGCAATTCGTGCTTAATGCAGTGGTTGGGAAAGGTAAGAGACCCAAACAATAAAAGCAACCTTAAGGAAATCTAATTTAGGGGAGAGAATTGCACAGCAGTGCAGTTCTCAAAGTGACTCACAACAGGCAGTACAGTTCAGAGCCAGTGGTGTCCTTCCACTCCAGTGCAAAGCTCTGTTTGTCCCTTGCCTTTCGGAAAAGAGATACCTGCTGAAGTGAGCACAGCCAGTACCAAAGTACAAACAAACACCGCCATGCCTCTGCAGGCAAAACTGCTTCCCTTTGCCACAACAAGCTCTGGAAGAACAGATGCAGACACCAGTCTGATTTGTGCTGGATTTTACTAAACTCCTCTCCTCAAGGTAGACTGATGCCCCTCATTCTTTAACGGCAAAAAACATTTGGAAAATGCCTTGCTGTCTCCAAGACTGGGAAGAACCAGAAAGCTGAAACAAAGGGGGAAGGGGGAGCAACCCAAGCTCTTTGTTCCAGTTGGCATGAAAGAATCATTCTTACAATAGCTCATTTTCTCCTTCCCCCCAACAGCTGACAACTCATGGCAGCTAAGGACAGGGCTGCTATTGTCGTTAAGCAAATTCCTGTCCAATCTACGTAGGGAAAAGCAGAGCTCCAGAGATGACGACATGTTCAAAATGCTCAAAATGCTCACAAGGGCATCCCAGGAGGCAAATAAAAAGACAGAGCAGTGGAGGAAAGGGTTCCTGAAGTGAAAACAGGGGACAGAGAAGTGGCCTTGCAGATGCAGCTGCTGCAGAGGTTGAAGGATCAGACTGCTTGACCCAGACAGGGACTTGGGCTCTAGGGGTCACCACAGATGCCAGGCTGTTGTCATGCCCCAACTTCTGCAACTGCACTTTTCTGGGGCACACTGCAGCCATCAGCATTCATTTCTGCATGAGGTGGTGGCAAGGACAGTTCTGAGCATGGGGAGAGCCCCTTTTCCTGAATCCTGTCCACAGGACAGCTTATCTCAAGCATTCAATGACCAGTGTGCGCAGAGGATGCATACTGAGGATCTTTCACCAAAAATTGTTTTAAAAGCCCGTGAACAATCCAGCAAACAAACAACTCACCACACTCCCACACAAAATGTGTTTATTGTTAGAAATCTCCTCTTTCCATACAGAGCCTGAACTCTCCCCCATCCAGAGAATTTCTGCATGTTCACCACTCCAGGCACACACTTCAGGGGAGGATGGGGGCTATACATCACAACCTTAACATGCAGGGTGCCTTCCAAACAAAGCACAGCACACATTTTCTCCATCAGCAGTCCTAATCCTCAAAGCAAGGGCATGAATGACTACAGCCCAGATGTGGCAGCATTTGTTTAGTGGTTGGACTAAGGGCAAGTCTGCCTTCAAGGTTATCAGCCTCCTCCTCCCACATGTCCCCCAGGGCTGCAGCCCTTCCTTTCCTGCCAAGCTGTGCAGAAGAGCCCCTGCAGGCACCCCAGAGCTCGGAGGTGACGTGCCTGACATGGGCACAGCAGGCACACCAATGACAGCAGGCACACAATCGAGTGTCTCCCTGCAGTGGCACTGAGGGACACGGCCACAGCCTGCAAGAGCCACAAGAGTGGCTGGGGCAAGTCTGGCACAAGGGGCTTTGCAAGACCCTCATGCTTTAATACAGGTGACCCTGCAGCTGGGCAGACTGTGTGGGCTCTCCTTTACGGACTGCTCCAGGGGCTGCAAATGTAAGCAGCAGAATCATCTAAATCAAACAACCTGAGGGCTCCCAAATGCAAAGGCTCACAAGTACCTATTGTGGCTCGTTCAGCCCTGCAGAGGACTCTGGTCTCCAGGTTTTTTATCCATTTCCAGTCCCAGATGCACAAAGCTAACCTGCTGCCAGGCATCACTGGCTGTGCAGACAGACCCCACTGCACGGGCGAGGCTGTCTGCTCGGGGCAGGGGGACAGCCTGTGTGCCTGGTGCCAGACTCCTCCTTGGCTGCCCCTGCTGCCCTGCTCCTGACAGCTTTGCATGTCTTCAGACATGCTTGCAACAGCCTGTTTATATTCATCCCCACGAACAGCTCGGCGCTTGCCAATGTTTTCAAACTGGTGCTGGCTCCGTTGCAAAAAAACAAGATGGATGTGAGGACAAGAGGAATCATGGGAATTTAAATTTCACTCCAAGCCTCAAAATTCCATCTTCTTCCAGTTGGATGCCACCACACAGAGTGTGTAAAGTCCCAGGACTTTACACAGCAGTGGTAACACATCTGGGGAAGCCTGGCTCAAGAGCCCAGCACTTCTTTGGTTACACTGCAACGCTGCACAGTTGCAGTGATCTGCAGCTAAATCTGCTTTGGCTGCAGAGCAGCAGCATTCCCTGCTCAATGGTTGTGGATGTACAAGTCAACTCCACAAACCCACTGTATCTTCTGCCAGCCTCATGCAAACCCTTCAGCAAAATGTTGGCTACACACAGCTGTGCTCTGGCAGCACTGAAGTGGGACATGCAGCACCACAAGAGAGCACAGCCACAAAAAATGGCTTTTATTATGCTGGCCCTCATAGATGCCTTCACAAAAGGAGGAAAAAAAACCCTCAGCTTTTTCAGTTTGATAGATTTTATTTCTGAGAACATTGTGCTTTAGTTCTCTTATCAACTACTGAAGAGTTTGGAGGTTTTCAGATTGTGAAATACCTAAGAACCACAGCAGACAGGCACTATGCAGATAAACAATCTCAGCACAACAGCAGCTGCACAAAGGCAGTAAACATGGCCTTCTGCAGCTAAACATTGTAAGACAAAACCAAGAAAGCATCCATGATTAGGGCAGTTTATAGCGTAAAATAAACCTGAAGACTGATGATGAACACAAGACCAAGAGAAACCATTCCTTCCATTTCACCAGTTTTGTAATTGCTTTGGAACAGGAGAGGAGAAGAATTTAAGAGATTAGGGGAAAGTCACTCTTCTTTCCCCATGAGTTTGATCTAAAGCTTGTTGTAATCAACTAAATGAATCCTACTCCAAGTCCACTGGATTTTTTCAATCAGACCACATGAGATGATTCCTAAAGTGGCTGAACATGAAGGATCAAATTAATTTCAGAAAAACATAATTAATCAGCATTTTCCTTTAAGGAATCACAGAGCCCACGGGGCAGTTAAAACTCAATGCATCACAAAAGCACACAAAGGTGAATTGCTGTGAATAGCAGCTATTTAAGAAAACAACATTTGTTTTCAACATTTTTTCCACCCATTTACTGCTAGCATGGCCAGGATGACTAGGAGTGATGAAAGAAAATAGTGTTGCTCTCTGCTCCTTCTCTCCAGCCCGTGAACCTGCACATTTGAACCTGCACATTTGAACTTGCACATTTGAACCTTCACTGTGTGCACTCAGGCTCATTCTTTCCTTGAGTTTTTGTGTTATTTCTTGCACAACAGTGAGGAAAACCTGCAAATGAGAAAAGCTGATAGCACATGACAAAAAAAGAAGACTCCACGTGCAGATTTGACTTAAACTGCTCTTAATCCATCATTTACAGTTGTTTGGCTTGCGAGTCAATTATGACTCTTTAAGTTGGAGTTTCCCCTGAAATTCTGATTTTATAAGCAAGTTTTTATACAGGCCTCTGTCCAGAAGGGGGAAATTAATGGTTCTTGCAGTTGTAATCTTCTGGGTCACATTTTTGGTTTGCTTTGGGTTTTTTTTTCTGATAGGAACTTTCTGAAACAAAGGCCGAGTCAAGAAAAATACTGGATTCTCATCTTCCATGATGGTAAAATGGAATGTTCTTCTTTAAGAAAACAAAGACACAAAATCCTAAGCAGAAGAATCCCCCAGAGTCCCAGTGTGCAGTGAAGAAATGTTCAGCAGTTCGTGCAGGTGACTTCACTGGGTCAGCAGCTGCTGTGCTCTGAAGCTCCTTGACAAACATTCCTGGCTTTAACCTTTCCAGGACTGAACTAACTTCTTGTTGTCAATAAAACTAATTAAGATAATTTTGATGATTTTGTTATTTTGGAAAATAAACATTTCTCTTCTTTGGAACAGGTGCTCTTCCAGATATAACCAGCCCTACAACAGAGATACTGTACAACTCCATCATTGCTGTACTAACAGATGTGTTCATTTCTGAATAACCTAAAATATTTATAATGAATGTGGAGCACAAACTACCTCCCATGTCTGCACTCAAAACACGTCTTAGAAATAGTGATGTTTATAGAGGGAAATAATTTAATTAGGCCTATCTCAACAAGGTCCCCTTCAGCAATTATAAAAAGGAAAAAAAAGAAAAAAAATTCCATGTTCTGTTCTAACTCTACAGTCAGTACTGACTCCTGCTGCTAAGGTTGGTCTCAGGTTCCATCTCATCCAGAAAAACAATTAACAGAGCTGGTTTCTTGAGGCATGTCATGTGCACACTTACTCCACTATCAGGGTGCCTCATCCCTGCCCACCCTGCCCAAAATCTTCTCATCTTGCACATTCTAAACACACCTCTCCTGGTGCACTGACAGCACCCCACACTATTGTTACACCACAGCAAAGGAGAGCAGCTCACAAATATCTAAAAGAGAAGTGATTCCTTGTGCCCACATGTCCTGTGCTCCAAAAGCTCAGTCGTGCCATGGAAGGGAGTGCTTGGATCCCAGGGGATCTGAGCTCCACCTGACCCTGCTGGGCTTGACCTGGGGGTGATGGAGCCATGGGGTGCAGCCAGGAGCAGGGGGGATGCAGGGTGCTGCTGCTCAGGTGTCTCTTCCCTGTGTTTAAATCCAAGTGCTCTTATGGAGAGCTGTGCATTTCCAGCTTCCCCATGGACAGCAAGGGAACTGGCTCTGGTTTTAGGGAGGATGAACTTGCACAAGGACCAGAGTGCTGCACTTTGATGGGTTTTCCTGCTGCTTTAACACAATGGGTTTCTTCCCCCCTGCCCCTTTCCAGCTCTTACCCAGCTAACCCTGACTGTATCCTGTGAGGAGCAGGTGCTGAGCAATAAGTTTCAGCTCCTTCAGCTGGCATTATTTGCGCATTCATGACCCATTCTGCTTGGCCATTCTCACAGCAGCCACTGCACTATAAGTAATAGAAAAGTTTTGCTGTGTTTCCACTCTTTCTTTAAGAGCTCCTGTTAAGACAGAAGTAGCTCCTCTCAAATAGTGCAGCTAAGGACAGGCAGCAGGGCTCTTAGGAACCCCTGAGGAAGACAAGGAGACCAGAAACATTTTGAGTCAGAATCTTACTTGTTACTAATCCCTGGCTTTTCCATTCTGGAGAGTGCTGTGCATATGTAGCACTGGAGCAAACAGTATATCTTATTTTTGCTCAGTGCTACCAGGTCTGGCAATCACACCACTGAATCAGAGGTTTACTATTTAGCTCTGCATTAATAGTGGGCTGACCTGCACATTAATTTTCAAACTGGGGCAGCAACCACAAATGATTAGGGCTGAAGTAGTTGTTAGCCATGAATGATGGGTCTTTGGAGCTTCCAAGTCCATTTTCAGTTGTTGTTCAAGATTTCTGGAAGACTTTTCACCGGTTGAACTAAGTCAAATAATGGTACATTTGTGTATTCCATGTGTCTGTTTTTTGTCAGTGTGTTTGCACACATTTTGTTTTCCAGGACACGCTGGTTCTGGAGAGACAGCAGACATTTGAGAAGGCTGAACTGAAGTGCAAACTGACCAATATATTAAAGCAGCAGAAGCTGCAGAGGAGCCAAGTTCCTACAGAAGTGAAGACATAAGAGAGAAATAAAGAGAATAAAAAATGCAGTGGTATAGCCAGTTAGCTATACCTATTTTGGGTTGTTTTAGTTGCATCTCCTTAAGTACTTTTGCAAGAACCTTCTTGGGCAGGAGGAAGAGGAGGGGAAGGGAAAAGCAAGGCTGGAAGTAGAGGCTCTGAGCAAGGATTATTCCCTAGACATGCCCTCCTAGAAGGAAACACACAAAGCTGCAGAGCTGTTCCCTTGAGAAGATGCAGCACTCTCAAAGCAGGTGATCAAGACTGATGTGGTGTACTTCTGCCATTTTTATTTGCAATATTCCTGCCATCACAACCCCTTTATTGAGCTTCCCTGCTGTCCTGGTCTGGTCTGTCTGCTCTGATACTTTTAATTTGGAAAGTGATTTCTAAATCAGAAACACAGTGAGGAAAGAGGGACATGCCAGTGGTCTCCACGGCCTGTTTGAACTTCGTGCTACTCTGAGCAACCCTGACTTGCCAACAGGATTCCAAGAACGCATGGAGGCTGCCTTATTTTTAAATTTGCTTGGGAATATACTTCTCAGCTGCTACACAGGAAACAGTCGGCCCATCCATTACAATTGCTTTCTTGAGACCAGATTTGAGGTATTTTATGAAGTCTATGAGGTATATTTGATTAATTATGCAAGATTGGGGAACTGAGTTTCTTTGAGATCGCACAGATGGGCATGTAAAGGACAAACAAAGTAAGTGGTGCAAAAGACAAACATAAACATGCCTGCAAACACAATTGTTCACTCTGCCTTGAATTACAAAACAGCATTTTTGACATGGCTGGAGTCTTAGGTCATAGTAAGTGTCAGTGGAGAAGAATTCAGAGAGGCGAGGATGCAATATTCTAGAAATACGTCTGGTAGGACCTGGCTTTGGGAGGAACTTTTCTCAGAGAAAAGGCTTTAATAACAAGCAAGTGTATCAGATTTCTGCAAACACACTATTAAGGTCGGCAGAGCAGCTGGCAGCAAGGCGAGTTCTGTGACCTGCTCCTGAACCCTTCAAACTCATTTCCTGTCAAACATCAGACCCAAGAGGACAAGCAAAAAGCTGTTAAGCTCTTTTCTAGAAGAGTCTGAGATTAGAATTCCAGTAATGGCTCAAATTCCTTTCCAGTTGTCCTGAACTGGCCACTTCCAGTGATTGCTGTGCCGTATGGCAGCGCTGTCCTCCTCTGGGGGAGGGAGGAGGAGCCAGGCCATGGAAAATGGGATCCAGCTTTTCCAGCAGCAAACAGCAGAGTCAGATGTGCCTCATGTACTTAAATTAGCGCTGCCTCCAGGGACGGGAGCAGGTGGTGGGGATGGCCCAGCTCGTCCTGGGCAGCAGGGGAAAGCCTGGATGCCCTGTGCCTCCTCCCAAAGGTGAGCACCCAACAGGCACCGTGCTCATTCCAGCGTGGGAAACACACAACTGCGCTGATTCTGAGGAAAAAGCTCTTAAGGTCTCCAGTAGTACCACTCTGAGATCTTCCTCTGTTCCAAAGTGGATCCAGCAGCTCAGAACACATAAATTAACAAAGCCTAGCGAGGAATACCTGTCCGATTGCCTCTGCACAGAACCTTCCCAGTTTCCTGCACCAGCTCTGCAAGGGAGTCCAATTTCACGAGGAGTCACGGCAAATACCTCAAATGCCTTTTGGGTTTATTTGGCAAGACCATTCTGGAGCCAGATTCTTCCATCCTGTACCATATCTGTGGACAGAAATGTACTGCTCAACACCAGGACAGATCCCCTTTCCTTCCATCTTGAAGAATCACCACTATTTTTTTATTTCTCTTTTTTCTTTTTTTAAGTTTACTCAGCCATCATCAACCTTTCTGTCAGCACCTCCATCTCTACAACAAAGAAACAAATATGATGATGAAATTTTGGTTTTTCACATTTCAGAGTTAAGAGGCAGCAGAGATCTGAAAACAAGTCTGATAAACTTTAATTTATTGTATCTCAGTAGCTATCTTCAATTTCATCTTTCTTTCCAATTATACTGTTATAAACTAAACAACATATCTAAATATATAGCAGGCTATTTATATTAAGATGTAAATCCAATAATAAAGAAAAATGTTAAGAAAAGCAAGACAAGTAAACTTTCAGCAAATTAATTCAAAACATTTGCTTTCCATGTGGGTGAAAATGCGAATAAATCATTAGGGACAGTCTTGCTTGTGATTTTGTTTGTGTTTCTGTATTATTCTGTCTATTATTGGCCAGAGGCTTATATTCATTTCTGGAAATGAGCCAGCTGCTGATAAAAAGCACTTCTATAGCAGGTGTATAAACTGAACAAATTCTACCGTCAACAAAAAGTTAATATTTGGCAGGATTTTTGGATTTGGGTCTGTTTCCTCTAGTCAGTTCATTAATACAAAGTTTAACTGCCTTCCTTCCCCAGCCCAGGAATAGCAAACAAGCTCTCCTCCTTCCCCCCAAACCCCAGAGCCCCTAATCACTGGTTTGTGTCCCAGGGACTCCACTGCTGCACAGAAACCACCATGGCCACCACACAATCCTTCATGTCAGGAAGGCTGGACAATGCTCCAGTGGGATTAGATGTGTTTTCCAGATTTACTGCTGAAAATCCTGGGGATGAACAGAGAAGCTAACATTCCAGTTCAGCTTGGTGACTCTGAGCTGGCCAGTGCAGCTGCTGGCTGAGCAGGGACTGACCTGCAGCCAGCACGTAAAAATGCAGGGAGAGACAAAGCCCAGATAAACAAGGGAAATGCCACCCTGGGAGAACAAGGCCTGAGCTCCTCAGGACAAACCACAGCCTAGCAAGATCAGCTCCCTCACCAGGGACACAGCCAGTCTCTGCTTTCCCCCCACAGGATTGCTTTCCTGAAAGCCAAGGCTCTGTTTCATGGATCAAGGTGGGATTCCCACATATTGGAGCAGCCTGGTGAGCAGATGCGGCCTTTACCAGTGAGCTCCACACGGCTCCAGCTGGGAATCTCCTTGTCCCCAGTGTTTATTGCAGGGCTCTCAGCTGCTGCCTGCTCTTCCCAAGCATTTGGGTCTGCACCCTAGATGTGTTCAGGAGTATCCCTGCACTTTGGAAAAGCTTGGATGCACCTGGGGCACATTTTTGGCATTCACTTGACTGCAGTAAATTAAGAGCAGAGGAGGTGTGCACAAGCAGAGGTTTGTACCCATCGGGGTAGTCTGAAGAAGTGTGCAAGGACAGAGATTTATCACCAAATGCTGCAGAATGTGCTGGAAACCATGCTCCCAGGATACTAATCACAGAGCATCCAGAGGCCTCGCACTCCAGACAAAAACAAGTTTTTCTTTCACTTATATAAATCATTTTGTAGCAACCAAATCAAAAACTAAACTTGACAGTGCCAGGTCTCACTGACCTCAGTCCAGGACAGCAGTAAATACATGTCTACCCCAATTAAGTTCCACTTGAGTTAACAAGTTAAAAACATATTTACTGCTGTTTTGAATGAGAACATTTGCATTTTCATCTATTCTTACAATTAGGGCCCTGTGGAGAGCTAAAAACAATTCCAAATTCATTATCAAAGTATAAATAAATCAGAGGAGCACTTCCCTGTGATGATATGGCCAAGGCATTTATGCTCAATAAAGCACAAGATATGTGAAGTTTACCCTAGAAAAAAGGATACCAGAATAAAACTAGAAGCAAACTCTGTACTGCAGATGCATTTCAGATTGTAGCAGAAAATGTTCTTGGAAACCACCAGGCTATGTTGGGTAAGTTTTTTTGGGAGGTGTTCCATCCACTGGCACCAGCTCACAGGACCAGCCCCATCAGACAGCAAGGCACGAGTGAGCCCCAAAGGAGGGCAGAGCTGAGGACAGGAGCACAGAACTGTACACTGGTCAAAACCACCCAAAACACCACCTGAGATGGCTCAGGAGGTCAGCAGAGATCTGTGGTCTGATCCAAACCACCCAAAACACCCACAAGGCTTTCCCCATGCCCAGGCAGTCCTGCACCAATATGATTGATTTGGCATCCTTTTTTACTAATGACATAGCTTGACATGGGAGGAATTAAGGGAAGTGATGCAAAAAGATTTTTGTGTAATTGATAATTTGTTTTTTGCTGTTTTTTTCAAGCAGCTTTTTTCCTTGAAAGCTGTTTTCCTGCTTAGCAGCTTTCAAGGAAAAGTAACACCTGGGGAGAACCAGTTGGGTTTGACAGCAATTACCAGAGAAAGGTGCAGGAACAGCTTTGTAACACCCTGGATTGTTCTGGAGAACTCTGCAGGGAGACCTTGAGGGTTTGCTTGTTCTGGCTGACCACCACAGGAAGGAGCCATACAGAGCTAAATTAAAATAGGAATATGTGCAGGGTGACTGAAATTTAAAGGCTGCCTCACTGAGAATAGGCTGAGTTGGAAGGGACCCACAAGAGTCATTGGGTCCCAAAACCAGGGGGAGGGAAGGGGAGCATGGCTGGGCTCCTGTCCCTCCTGCTCTGGGGCAGGGTGGGTGCCAGCTGCCCACAGAGCTGAGAGAGGAACCTGGACTGCAGGTAGAGGCCTTGAAAGGAGATTGTTTCTGCCATGAACATTGAGGGAATTGGTGTGGATGATCACTGGAGAAGGAGGGAGCCACAGCTGATCACATATCCCAGCAAGAAGCACATTTCATTATATGAGGTTACTGAAAGAGGCAAAAAGAGGACAAGGTTAGAGCACTGCAAAAGCCAGTGACTATTTCTACATTGCAGAGTTCAGAATAACAGCTCCCAAGGAAACTGGAAACAAGAAACTGAATTAGGCTCAAATGGTCTGCTCCTGAATAAACTTTGCTGTGGAAGATACTACAAGGCACTGCTGACACATCAATATCCATACCCAGTACAAAAATGCATTTATCTTTGGGGGTGGGGCATGGAGTGGGGAGGAAAAAACCCCTCACAGGTCTAGACAAGGTTAGATCAGCCTTATTTAATATTATCAGTGAAAGCTAAACTCAATTTATTACCAAAGGCCATGGGAGTGTGTGAAGTCCTTCAGAAACAAACTAGGTTCGTGTAGTCCTTCTTTCCCTCCCTCCCCGCTGCCCAAATTCAATGTATACCCTACAATAGCACTGACATTTTGGAATCCTGTCTTATAGATACCTCAGGGTTTGGCACAAAAACAAGTTGTCATCTGGAATAAGGCATCAAGTTAAATAGGAATTGGTTTGAGTCTTCAGAAAAGCTTTTTTTTTTTTTTTTAGGAATTACAAAGGTAGAATTTAGGATTAGTTGTTTCTATTGAACAGTATGCAGTGAATTTCCCTCACTAGAAGAAAGTTATATTGTATTTGAATACTTTCTGAAGGACATTGTCTAACAATCTGAAACAATTTCTAGGAATTCTCTCGAAAGCATTAAGAAACATACTCTGTAGTCCTAGGATTCATTTAGGAAGACATTCATAAAACTAACCTCTCAAACCTTTAGCTTTCAACTTCCCATCTAAACAATATTTGTTACACCCAAGGACAGCGTAGTAAAACAAAAACTTCCAGCAGTATTTCAACAGAATGTTCATCTTCCAAAGAGCAGGAGTTGGGTTGCAAAGCAAACATTGCAGCACTGTCATAAATGCTCAATAGCAGAGATATTATTACAGCAGAGGTATTATTAACAGCAAGAGGAATTTTTAGGTCAAGAGTATCTCTCTAATAAGATTCCTGAAGACAAAAACCCCCACATCAATGAAAACAAGAAAAATTACTCCCAAATCCTTCTCATCCAAGCACTCAGATCCTATAAGGTCACATTTGCAGTCCATAAGTTGTTCTGCATTAAGAAGGGCAAAGAAGTCTCAAGAAGAAAAAGAATCAAACCCCAAAGTGGCAGCCACTTTCACTGTAAATTAGGTGACCTCCTGTGTATTTTAAACCAGAGCAGGCAAAAAGAGAACTGTGCACAGAGTGAAAAAATATCCTACACTGTTTGTCCTCTTGGTCTTACTATACAAAGGACCAGAAGATCTAGAAAAAGGAGACATAAATAATTTTGAAATGCCCACCCAGAAAAACTACACAGAGTGTAAATTTTTGCTTTAGTCAAGCCAAGAACTTCCCCAGATAATGACAACAAGCTGAGAAACTCAGGATAATCAGAATAAGTAGAACATCTGGATAACTACGAAAAAAATGTAGGAGTAAACTATCACATTGCAAGAGTGAAATCCTGACCCTGGTGCATAATTCTGTAGGACTTTAGAGACTGCAAATGCTCTCTCATGGTATTATGGACAAGAGTATTTTGTTATGGAACAGGCAGAAGGACAGAGTATTTGTCCCTGTGGCTAGCACAGGCGTGGGATGCTCCCTCCTGAGGCTGCTCCGTGTCCATGAGCAGTTGCATCCCTCCATGTCGTGTTCCTCACGGAATCCCTCTCTGCTCCAGCTCCCTCACAGCTCATGGTGGGACACAGATGTGCTTGGTTCCTCAGATAATTGACTGCCAAGATAAAAAGCAGATAAAGAGGACAGAAGAAAAGATGAAGTACAATTCTCTGCTGTTTCTGCCTCTCAGTTCACAAGATCTTCCATCTGTCCCGTTACAAAGCAGTGGTTTCAGTTAGCACTTCCAGAAATAACTGGTGTTAAATTTAACATGGGTTAAAAACACAAATAATTCATGTTCACCTCAAGGTTGTGTAGGCTGTAGAGCAAATTCTTTACAGAATAACACTGTAGAATAACAATAGAAGATAACACTTTTATTTTGCTGTGTGTCCATGCCTTGGGTTTTGTTTTGTTTTAAATCACGAAGCTGACCTCATGATGTCTCTGAATTTGTGCCTTTGATAAAATGAAAGAAATATCAAACCTGGGAGTTGATGTTGTCCAGCCTTGGAGAAAAGAACTCTCTGGGGAGACCTCAGAGCACCTTCTAGTGCCCAAAGGGGC
Organism: Spizella passerina; assembly: GCA_013401375.1. Lineage (NCBI taxonomy): Eukaryota > Metazoa > Chordata > Aves > Passeriformes > Passerellidae > Spizella > Spizella passerina. The sequence continues at coordinate 18,832 of WBNQ01068495.1, read as the reverse complement.
TCCAGGAGAGCTGGAAAGGGACTTTTCCAAGGGCAGGTAGTGACAGGACAAGGGGGAATGGCTTCAGACTGAAGGAGGACAGGGTTAAATTAGATATTGGGAAGAAATTCTTTACTGTGAGGGTGGTGAGGCCCTGGCACAGGTTGCCCACAGAAGCTTTGGATGCCCCATCCCTGGAAGTGCTCAAAGCCAGCTTGGATGGGGCTCTGAGCAGCCTGGGACAGTGGAAGGTGTCCCTGTCTGTGGTAGAGGGGGTGGAACTGGATGATCTGTAAGGTCCCTCCCAACCCATTCTAGGACTCTTTCCAATCAACAGAGCCACAGACCCTTCAGAAGGAATGCTTATAACTTTACCAAAACCAGAGTTAAAAGGAAGATGTGCTACTGTTTCTACATTCTAAATAGTGGATAGTGGGAAAAAGGAAAAAAATGTAAATTAAATAAATGGTTCCAGAATGCTGAGCACAGATGCCAAAGACATAGAAGCATTTTCGTGGTGTTTTGACAAAGCAATTTTATCTGTGACACAGTGTAACAATAGTGCAGAAAACTTGACTGGAGCCCTGGCACCGACCAATACAAATCCATGTCTAAGTGGAGAGCAAAGCAGGATGTGCATTGCAAACCTTACGAAATGCAATGCAAAGAATTTTCTAGTGCAAACCCTATGAAAAGCCACCATCTGAAGGCTCTGAGGGAGACGAACAGTGGCAGCACTGAGTCTGAAGTCTTGCATATCCCTCTCCCACAGTGAAAACATCGCAGCAAACCCATTGGAACAGGGCCTGGGTCACAGGGCACAGTCCTCCAGCTCCTGGAAATACCAACCAACTCCACTGAGTGCCTGGAATGCTGATTTTCTGTGAGTTACATCACATTGTGGGTTCTCTGCTTCCTTTTCCTGCCTCTATCAGGGTCGGGATTGAAGGCACCTGAGGTGATAGTTCGTGTTCAGCCTCAGGTGTTTATTGTTTATTTTCAATGTTCCAGACTCACAGCTGTGAGTTCTGCAGTCTTCCCTTAGCAAGACACAAAATGGCAAACAATCTCTTGTTACAAGGTCTTTTAAGGCTAAACTATCCAATTAAGAACTGACACCTAAATTATTTTCCCTTTTAACCCAATAACCGATCACTCGAAGTCCACAATGCAGACTTTTCTGTCCAATTACAAAATACCACCCAGACCCATGAAGAAGAAGGAAGAAGAAGGTGAAGAGGAAGGTAAAGAAGAAGAAACTGTCTCTGCCCTCAATCCTCCATCTTTCTTCATATTTATTACTATGTTCTAAAACCCCAAACTCTAAGTTTTCCACCCTGTGATATTGCACACTTCTGACCAACTCCACACCCATAATCCAGTGCTATCAATCCACTTTGGAAGCCTTCTCCACAGCCTCAGGTCAATTGCAGTGTTCTCCTGTGGGTCTGTGCAGAAAGGCTGAAAGTCTAAAATTCTCAGCATCCAGGGCTCCAGCATCAGGTGACTCCACTGCACTTTGGTTTGAACCAGAACAACAGATCTTCATTTCCTGCACTTTTAAAGAATTCCTTGGCCCTCAGCTCGGCAGGAGGGATCCATCAAGCTTGGCCTTGGATTGTGACACGAGGAAATGGCTCTGAGCTCCTTCTCCAGGTGGATCTCTCACAGCATGGAGAGCAAACAGCCCTGCTGAGTTCATCTTTGGCTGTGAGTAACTGTGCTCTCTCCAAGAGGCTGCACAGGAGCAAAGAGCTGCCCTGCCCTTCCCTTCAGGAGCAGCTTCCTGTCCCACTCCCATTCCCCAGTGCTGGAGCTGTCCATCCTAAAGTGGGCAGTGACACTGAGAGAGGCACCAACACACCCTGGGGCTTCTTCCAGGAAACCAGCACCACTGGACATTCCTTTATGTGCCTGTGCATGCAGCTTGGGAAGGGGAGAAAGAGAGAGAGAGAGAGAGAGAGAGAAGGAAAGAAGGAAAGAAAGAAAAA